>JAJOZX010000183.1:0-122500 GCA_023014485.1 Bathynomus jamesi
TGTAATGTGTTAAATCTCAAAATAATAGTTATCCTAATATAAATATGAAACACTAAACTATAGTTAACTGTCGTAAATTGTAATTAACTGTAATGATTTAATACGATGTAATTAATGTACTTTAATGAAATTGTAATTAACGATAAGTGAATGTGAATTAATTGGTAATTATAATCATAGTTATAGTAAACCAAAATTACAATGTACTCAACGTACAACCCGACATTATGTCGCCATTTAGGAATGTATACCGGGCTATATTATTTTTTTATGATTATTATTTTTTCGTTGGAATAAATTTTGATTAACTTCATATTTTGCCAAATAGTTGGTGACTTGTTCTTTTTAAAATTTCTTAATCATTTTTTAGATTTAGCTTAATAATGAATCCTGAGTAACTTTCGCAATGTTCATGTTTTGTATACGTTCTCCGTTATACAAAATGAAGTCATGCCTTGCCAAAGCATTTAATTGTAAATCTTAAACCTTTAATTTTTGCTCATATGCATATCTTAGTATAAAGATGCATAGTTCAATTTCCACTTCTAATTAACTCGGCGGATCAGGAAAACATTAGATCTGAAAATACGCGGTTTAAGATAAAAATACAAATATGGCTTCCTCCTCCTATATCCTGTTTATTTGTTTAAACATTGTCACAGCAAAAAAGTTTACTTTATTTTCAAATATTGTGCAAAAATAATACAGCCTTTTCAACATTTAATAATAATGATGATAGCAGATTATGGGTATATAAACCCACAAAATTTCTTCCATGTTCATTCAGAATTAGACTTCGAGGCTGAGCACTACCTGTACATTTTAGCAGTAAATTACAGTAAGAACAGTCTTCAGAGAACTTAGTCATTAAAATTTCCTGATACGTTACAAGAAGAATCGGGGAACCCTCAGAGAATTTAATAAGCTTCCCAGAATCCTCCGAGCCACTGTAGAAGAACTCGGAGAGTAGTATAGAAGAAACTACTGCAAGTAACAAATCCGTTGCTGCCACCTAACCAGAACCCTTGTCGACTTCGAACCAACCCAGGCCATAGACGGAGGGGTTAACATGTATGTACCACACACACACACACACACGTGTGTGTGTGTATATATATATTATATATATATATGTGTGTGTGTATATATATATATGTGTATATATATTATATGTGTGTGTGTGTGTGTATGTTATATATATATATATATATATGTGTGTGTTGTATATATATATATGTGTGTGTGTATATATGTATGTATGTGTGTGTGTATATATGTGTATACATACATGTGTATGTATTTGTGTGTGTGTGTGTGTGTGTGTGTACACATATGTGTTAACCCCTCCATCTATGTCCTTCGTTGGTTCGAAGTTTACGGGGGTTCTGGTTAGGTGGCAGCAACGGATTTGTTAGTTTGGTACCGTACAGGAAATCGCAGAAGTTTCTCTTATACTATTCTCCGATTTCTTCTTGTGGTGGATCGGAGGATTCTGCGAGGCTTAGTAAATTCTCTGAAGGTTCCCCGATTCCTCTTATAACGTATCGAGAAATTATTTTTCTCTATTTAAGGCTAAGTTCTTTAATTAAAGGGAACAAGGCTCGAAGGAGAAGACAAAGATTTTCTCTGACTTTAATTTACTGCTAAAATGTTACGGGTAATGCTCAGCCTCTAAGTTAGATCAGTCGGATCAGAATGAACATAGGAGAAATTTTACGGGTTTTTATATCGAATTTTTTTCCTGACATTATTATTTAATGCTGATCTGTTTTTGTTCTTTTATTCTAAATAGGCTGATTTACTTTGCAAAACATTTAAAGACAAAACAAATATTTTTGCTGTATCACTGTCTAGATTGCTTGCTAAGCAAGAGGAAACCATATTTTTATTTTAAACCCAAAATTAATGCCATTAGCTCTGCACAAAGGTCCAAAAACAGTTTAAGTGTCTTTACTGGGGTAGTGTGTTTCTTCAGGAGTATGTTAATACATGTGTTCAGTTAACATGCGCTGCAGGTCTTTACATATAAAATCCTTGCAGAGGAGCTGATTGTGTAGTTTAAGGTATATTTCTGTTTCAAAAAGCAAAAATGGGTGTCAAAGCTCAGTTAAAACAGAAAAAAGACAGTCGATTGTGACTGAGAAATGAGGGCCAATCACTGTCAGTGATTGGCCCTCATTTCTCATTTTCTCAACTGTCAGTGATTGGTCCTCATTTCTCAAAGTTACAATCGACTGTCTCTTTTCTGTTGTTAACTGAGCTTTGACACCCATTTTTGCTTTTTGAATCGCAGAAATATACCTTAAACTACACAATCAGCTCCTCTGCAAGGATTTTATATGTAAAGACCTGCAGCGCATGTTAATAACTGAATACATGTATTAACATACTCCTGAAGAAACACACTACCCCAGTAAAGACTTTTAAACTGTTTTTGGACCTTTGTGCAGAGCTAATGGCATTAATTTTGGGTTTAAAATAAAAAATATGGTTTCCTCTTGCTCAGCAAGCAATCTACAGGGTGTCCCATGTGTCCCATAAGTCCGGCATCATAGGAGAAATTCATATTTTTCTATTTCTACAAACCATAATTCATATTTTTCTTATGCTCGGGATGCCAATTTCCCGTCCACCATTCTGTTCAGTGACGAGGCTGTTTTTTATGGAAATGGTGAGGTAAATCGACAGAACACCCGCTACTGGTCTCAAAACAACCCTCACTGGTATATCTCTTCAAAGGAACAAGGTGCATCTCGGGTGATGGTATGGTGTGGCATTTCATTTGGAAGGATCGCATCATAGGCCCCCTCTTTTTCGATGAACATGTCACTGGAGGCACCTACCTACGTATGCTCAAGGAAGAAGCATTTCCCAGTGTCTTGAACGAAGAAGGAAATTTCCCAACATGGTTCCAGCAAGACGGCGCTCCTGCACATGAAGCACCCAAGTAAGGGAATACCTGTACCAACAATTCGCTGGTCATTGGATAGGACGTCGAAGGCCTGTGGAATGGCCAGCAAGAAGCCCGGATCTCACGCCACGAGATTTTTATCTCTGGGGCCACTTGAAAGCGCTGGTATACGCAGAGAAAATTACGAGTGTTGAACATTTGCGGCAGCGCATTATTGGGGCATGTAACAGCATTACTTCTGACATCATTCACCGTGTGCTTGCTGACTGGGTATCACGTCTGAATTTGTGTATTGAAAACAATGGTGGACATATTGAGCACGTTCTGTAAATAAAAGCTTTTGTTTTGCTTTTTCTTATTATTTTTCCTATGATGCCGGACTTACTTAGAATAAAAGAACAAAAACAAATCGGCATTAAATAATGTCCGGAAAAATTCGATATAAAACCCGTAAAATTTCTCCTATGTTCATTCTGATCCGACTGATTTTTTTGCAATTTGCCTGTGATTCACTGAGGCAAATTGCAAAAAAATTAAAAGTCTATGTGAATGCGGTTGCTTGTTCCATTTAAACGATATGAAGAAACTGGTCAAAATAAGGACAGAAAAAGGTCAGGGCGACCAAGAACCTCAACAGACTCGGAGGACAAGTATATCCGAGTCACCAGACCGCGCAACAGACGCCTCACAGCACCTGAAATCAAAGCCCAGCTGAACAACTCCAGAAGTACAACAGTTTCAACATCAACTGTTCAGAGATGACTAAGAGAGGCAGGATTTAAAGGACGAACTGCAGCAAAGAAACCAATGCCGAGACTCCAGAACAAAAAGAAAAGGCTAGCCTGGGCTAAAAAACACCAAAAATAGACTGTTGAGCAGTGGAAATTTGTCCTTTGGACTGACGAATCAAAGTTCGAAGTTTTTGGATCCAAACGAAGAGTATTTGTGCGGCGCAGGCAGAGCGGGTAAAAGAATGACACAGCAGTGTGTTGTGCCAACAGTGAAGCACGGTGGAGAAAGTGTGATGGTCTGGGGATGTTTTGCAGGGAGCAAGTTGGAGATCTCCACAAAGCCACTGGAATGCTGAACCAAGGTGGCTATCACAGCATTTTACAGCGCGCTGCTATCCCATCTGGACTGCGACTAGTTGGCCAACAGTTCATAATGCAGCAAGACAACGATCCTAAACACGCTTCCAAGCTGTGTCAGAATTACCTGAAGCAGAAAGAACGGCAACGTCAGCTCACAGTTGTGGAATGGCCAGCACAGTCCCCGCATCTGTATTCCATCGAGCTAGTGTGGGATGAACTGGATCGACGAGTAAAAGCCAAGCAGCCATCCAGTGCTCAGAAGCTCTGGGAACTCTTACAAGAGTGCTGACAGCAGCTTTCACCAGACTGACTATCTTTTGTTGAGCGCATGCCTCGAATTTGTTCTGCTGTTAATTGCTGCTAGAGGAGGCTATTTTGATGAATCTAAAATTGACTTTACTTTTGGTAAATTGTCCTGATTTGTTGTTATTTAAGTTCGCATTGTTGGTTTACGTCGTCGTCGTCGGCCTAGGCAAGCTACGGCTTGGGACCGTAGCGCATCTATCCGGTATAGGTTAACCTGGATGATGTAGCCATAAGCACTGCTGCTGGTTAAGTGCCAACCAGTGATTATCTCACTAGCCGTATTGAGTCCGTTAGGCGAAACTGCGACAGTACCAAAGGTGGAAAATATAACCCTTGGATTTCTATTGTTTATTTGTAAAATGGACATGGTATTAGATTAAAATAATATTTGAATATAAATAATTAACTGACAATTGTGATATATAATTAATTATGTTTACATACAATAAAATAATACAATATACATAAAATTAGTATTAATGTGGTTCACAATTGAATTATGATGGGTAACTAATTTAAAATGAATTTATAAACTATTCCGAAATTCAAGACGGTAAAATTAACATTTATCTTGAAACTAAAATAAGAGTATTCACTACACACTCCCCCACCAGAGAGGAAGTTCAAAGAGTTCCGAACGACACAGATTTCCGCTGAACCTTTTTGGTAGCTACATGTACCTCGCTTAAGGTTGATTCCAAAAACGCAGGCTTAAGACGATCGATAGAAACCTTGTCGACCTTGGAACCGCGCTGGATGAGAAATGATTTGCGCGTACGTCGGAGAACTTCATAGGGTCCGTCATATGGACATTGGAGAGGCCGTTTTGGGACAGGTACACGAACGAAAACGTGGGTGCAAGATTGGAGGGCTGGGGAAACAAAGATGTTCTGTTGGCTAGTCAATCGAGGGGGAACAGGCTGAAGGACTGCATGTGAGAGGAAAGTGTTTGAGCGAATTCCGTAGGATCGCATGACTTATCCCCTGCAGTGAAGTAGCCACCTGGTAGCCGCAGTGTTGTTCCATAGACTAGTTCAGCCGCTGTAGTCTTCAGATCACTCTTAAATGCAGAGCGAATACCAAGCAACACGAGTGGAAGCTTATCCATCCAATGGGAGTCTTCGTGACACATAAGGGATGACTTCAGCTGGCGAGGGAAGCGTTCGACGAGGCCGTTAGCTTGCGGATGATACGCACAGGTATGCGCATGTACTGTACCCAACAAGCTGGTAAACTTCTTCCAAAGCGAAGACTCAAATTGGCGACCTTGGTCAGTGATGACTTTTGTCGGCAATCCAAATCTTGATACCCATCCATGAAGAAAGGCTCTTGCAACAGTGTCCGCTTGGATATCAGGAAGTGGGATGGCTTCAGGCCATCTGGAAAAGCGGTCGAGACAGGTGAGCAGATAACGTTGGCCTTGAATCACTGGAAGAGGGCCAACAATGTCTACATGAATTACCTCAAATCGCTGGGATGGGGGCGGAAATGCGTCAAAGGGGGACCTGGTGTGCCTTTGGACTTTGGCACGCTGGCAGGCAAGGCACGTTTTGGTCCAATGTTTGACATCCTTCCGCATCGAGGGCCAAACAAAGCGAGAGGTAACCAGGTGTTGCGAAGCACGGATACCAGGATGGGAGGGCTTATGAAGATCCGTGAAGACTGCTTTTCTGTGACATGGAGGGACATAAGGGCGAATAGCAGCTGTTGATACGTCGCAATAGAGGGGCACAGACAATCCTGGCATACTCATTTTCTTGAGGGAAAGTGAGTGAGTGGAGTCTTCTCTGAGCAGGTCTTGTAGTTCCGTATCCTTATCTTGATCCTGTGCAAAAGCATTCCACAGTGTAGAGCTGAGGGTAACAGAAGTAATCTCTATTCTTGAAAGTGCATCCGCTGGAGTGTTCAAGACACCTTTGATGTGGCGGATATCTGTTGTAAATTGCGAGATATAATCGAGTTGCCTGATGACTCTGGGAGAGTGGTTACAGCTGTTTTTATTGAAGACAGTGACCAAAGGTTTGTGGTCGGTAAAAACACACAACTCTCGGCCTTCAAGGAAATGTTGAAAATGCTTCACGTTTAAGTAAATAGCAAGAAGTTCACGTCCGAAAGCACTATAACGCGTTTGGGCTGGCTGCAGCTTTTTCGAGTAAAACGCGATGGGTGCTTGTTGACCGTTAATGGTTTGTTCCAACACTCCACCGATCGCAACATCTGATGCATCGACCGTCAGAGTTAGGGGGCATCACTGATAGGAAATGACAGAGACAATGCACTATTGATAGCATTTTTGGCATTGTCGAACGCCTGTAAACTATCGCTACACCATACCAATTTCGTTACCTTGCGTTTGTGTGTGATCATAGCGTGTAGAGAGCAAGAACACTGGCACAGTTTTTAATGAACTTGTGGTAATAATTGACCAAACCTAGAAACCGACGTAACTCACGCTGATTACTTGGCATAGGGTAATTTTTTATCACTTCACACTTGTCCTGAAGGGGGGTAATTCCGTGCTGCGAAATCGTGTGACCAAGAAATTCCAAGGTTGGCTGTGCAAACACACACTTAGATGCATTAATAGTAACACCGTATTGTTCTAAGCGTTGAAAGAGGAGTGAAAGATGTTCCTTATGTTCCTCTTCCGTTGAGCTGGCCACAAGCAAATCATCGATGTAGGCATAAACAAAGTCTAAGCCTCTGGTGACCTCATCTATAAACCTCTGAAAGGTTTGCGCAGCATTCCGTAGCCCGAACGGCATCTTCAAAAATTCGAATAACCCAAATGGTGTACAAACTGCAGTCTTGGGAATATCCGAAGGCTCTACGGGAATGTGGTGGAAAGCCTTAACGAGATCTATTTTACTGAAGATAGATTTGCCGTGGAGAAGAGAAGTAAAGTCTTGGACATTTGGTACCGGATATCGGTCCGGGATGGTTGTCGAATTTAAAAACCGGTAATCCCCACAGGTCTCCAGTCTCCTGACTTCTTCTGGACCAGGTGTAGGGGAGAGGACCAACTGCTTTTGGAAGGTCTTATTATCCCAAGATCTATCATAAGCTGGAATTCCGATTTGGCAGCTTTCAGTTTGTCCGGGGCAAGACGTCTGGGTTTTGCAAACACAGGGGACCTTTTGTTGTAATGTGATGGGTAATGGTGTGCTTAATGGTATCACCCATCTGCATCGGTTGAAGAATTCCTGGATATCGCTGGAAAAGGCACTGGTACATGGAATTAGGGGGAACGAGGGAAAGTGCAGAGTTCGAGGCGTCCGGAAGGGCAACCTGTTTGGCAAGAACAGAAAGCAGTGTGGCCTGGTCGCATAAGCGTCGCTTGTCAAGATCCACCAGGAGTTTGAAATGCTGGAGGAAGTCAGCGCCGATTATGGGATGCCGCACTTGAGCACAGATGAAAATCCACTTGAAGGATCGGTGAAGGCCCAAGTTTAGTTCACGCGACTGAGTACCGTACGTGGGTATGCGTGAACCGTTAGCAGCGTATAGAGGCGGAGATTCCGAGTGCGTATGACAGATTTTTGAGGGAATACACTGACTGACGCTCCGGTATCGACCAAGAAATTGACACCAGAGTTCCTGTCCTTTATGAATAACAGGTTGGCAGTGCGAGTACTAGACGCCATTAGGACTCGCTGCTGGGGTTTTCCGACGAAAAATTGCAAGGGGAGATGCACTTCCTAGCCTTCTTTCCAAATTTCGAGTGGTAGAAACAGATCTTCCCGGAACTCGAACGATGCCTCTTCGTAAATCTTGACCGAGAATGGCTTCTTTGCCGTTGATTTTGTAGCAGAGAACAAACGTGGTTGAGTTGTTGACTTAACTCTTTCACTTCAACTCCAGTTCCGATTGTGTGTTCACGTTGTTGACCGGAGCTGTGTCAATCTCCACTACTTTGTCGGCAGTTGCTGCTAGTTTATCAACTGGAGTAGCAGGATCCATAGTGGCCAAGACACGCTGAGCTGATGGAGGAAGTTTCTGCAAGAACAACTGTCTAAAGATGTCCTTATCGAAGGTTTGTGTGCGTTCGCCTAGAGCGCACTGCATAGCCCTCAGCATTTGAGTGGGCTTACGGTCTCCAAGTCCTTCTTTTGAGATTAACTGATGTAGTTTCTCACGCTCGGAGACAGTGGTGCGGCACAGGATGGCAGACTTCAGATCGTTGTATGGGTCCTCACTCGTGGAAGTAGACACGATGACGTCACGGACTTCAGAGATGATGCTCGCTGGTAGAGAGGACAAAACATGATCGTATTTCGTCCTGCTAGCGGTGATCCTTCCCAAGTTGAATTGTGATTCCACTTGGTGGAACCAAATAAATGGATCACCCGGCCAGAAGACGGGGAGCTTTACGCTCAAGTGGGAGATGGCACCAGCGTCGTCAGGCATCTTCTCCTATGCTTGCTGACGTACAAGCAAGACGACAAGTTACCAACGAAGGAGTGGAGGTTGAGACGCGCAGGCACAGAGCGCACGGGCAGGGGTGAGGGGCAGAGGGCACGAGCGACATTACAGTCTGGTCCTAGTCGCTCGGGTGAAGGGGGTGATGGGCACGAACGACGTTACAGTCTAATCCTAGTCGTTCGGGTGAAGGGGGTGATGGGCACGAACGACGTTACAGTCTAATCCTAGTCGTTCGGGTAAAAGGGGGGAATCCAACTCCGGAGTCACCAATTGTTGGTTTACGTCGTCGTCGTCGGCCTAGGCAAGCTACGGCTTGGGACCGTAGCGCATCTATCCGGTATAGGTTAACCTGGATGATGTAGCCATAAGCACTGCCGCTGGTTAAGTGCCAACCAGTGATTATCTCACTAGCCGTATTGAGTCCGTTAGGCGAAACTGCGACAGTACCAAAGGTGGAAAATATAACCCTTGGATTTCTATTGTTTATTTGTAAAATGGACATGGTATTAGATTAAAATAAATATTTGAATATAAATAATTAACTGACAATTGTGATATATAATTAATTATGTTTACATACAATAAAATAATACAATATACATAAAATTAGTATTAATGTGGTTCACAATTGAATTATGATGGGTAACTAATTTAAAATGAATTTATAACTATTCCGAAATTCAAGACGGTAAAATTAACATTTATCTTGAAACTAAAATAAGAGTATTCACTACAGCATGTTTGTACTTATGAATTTGTGTCGTGATAACTTGGTTAATAAATAAAAAACTAAACCATTTTAAATTTATCAATATTTCAGGGTGTACTTAAACTTTTGACTGGTAGTGTATATATATAAAATATAGACTTGGCCAAAAGTATTAGGCACCCTACTTATATGGGTAATAGTGTTATTCCTCTCTCTTTTGAGGTTAGAAAAAAAATATAAAACAAGAAAGTTTATTCTGAAATATTTTAATACGTAGTATACCCACCATTTGCCTTTATTATAGCTTGAATGCGTCTTGGCATCGAATCAACTAATTTTTTGCAAGTTTCAATAGGCATTTTTTCCCATTCTTCAAGAAGCTTAGCATGAAGTTCAGCTTTAGACGAAGACTTATGTCTCCGGACAACCTTGCCTAATACTGCCCACAGGTGTCCTATGGGATTAATTAGGTCTCGGCTTTGATTCCTTTCGCGTCAACTAATTTCGAGTTGCTCGAGATGTGTGCTGGAATGTAATGTCACCTTTGCTTACTCCTAGGTAAAGGTTTTCCATAGATGGGTCCAGAAATTGCTCTAACATGGCAGTATACAACGAGGAATTCATCCTCCCTTGGCACAAAAACAGTTTTCCAACTCTTCCAGAAGACATGCAACCCCCAAACCATTATGCTACCACCGCCAAATTTTACTGTAGGGACAATACATTCTGGCTTGTATGCTTCGCCTACTCTTCGTCTTACAAACGTTGCATCAGGAGAGCTGAAAATATGAAAGAATCCAAGAGAAATCAAACTTTTTATGATTCCCTATAAAATCCAAAAGGCAGGGTATTTATCAATTTTGATGGTACAAGGAAATAGAAGAAGGGTGTTACTACTTACCTTGAAGTTACTTTCGTCTGACCAAAGCACTTTTCCCCAATCTTCGGAGGTCCAATGTTGGTGTTTTTTTGCCCATTCAAGTGTGTGTCGTTCTGTCTCAGACAGCCATGGTTTCTTTCTTGCTTTTCGTGCCTTAAGATCAGATTCTACGAGCCTCCTCCTCACTATTCTAGATGACACTTTTGTTTTTTGCTCGGGATAGCTCTGCAGCTAGCTCAGATGATGATTTTTGGCGATTTTGCAAAGATGAGCGTTTCAAGAATCGATCCTCCCTAGCTTTAGTAACTCCCTTTCGCCCACTCCTTGGCTTAGATGCGTGGCTCTTGGTGTCCTGAAGACGTTTTAAAGTTGTTCGAACAGCGCACCTTGAACATTTTAATTTTCTCGCAATTGAATGAAGCTTGCGAAAATCGTTGAAAATGAAAAATCTCGATTTTTGCCCTTTAGATTCGGTTAACTCTCTCTCCTTACCCATTGCTCGAAACTTATGAATATCTGTGAAAAATCAACATTATTTTGATTAAGTTTTCCTAAAATTAACCAGGGAAGCAGATTTTTGATGATGCTTCAATTTTTTGAGAAAATAGGTGGAACTCACAAAAATTTAAATAAATTAAATACCTCGGCAAAGGTGCTCGATCAAGGTGCAAATTAGTCATATTATAATCACAAAACTCTAAACTAATTATTTCATTGGTCGAATATTATCTAAATCACGATAAGCGAGGTTTCAGGGGTGGCTAATACTTTTGGCCAATGCTGTATACGTGTGTGTGTAAGTGAGATGGTTTTGATATATTTTCCCTATACGTTTCGAACCCAAAAATGAAGGAAAAAAGATATTGTAAATTTAACTGTTAAGGGGTGAGAGGGGATGAGCAAATCAAGAGGAAAAGAAGACCCGTTCTTTTGTATTTACCATCGCCGAACTTCATTGGAATAAAAAGTCTTTGTTGACTAACTGCGAATAATGAAAGAGAGAAAGAAGGTAAAGAACACGCACACGCACGCGCGCGCACGGGAAAAAAATAATGGCTCATTTTGGAAATATGATCTTTTGCTCTTGTTTTTTAATTTAAGAAGCAGTGATTTGAGACCCACTGCGTCCAATTCCTATGTCCTACTCGATTTATAAAGAAGCAAGCGAGTAGCAACACGCAGAACCGCCGTACTTCGAGTGTGACTCCAAGAATTGTTAATTGAATGCCCGTGAGCGATCCATTTACTGATGGTGAGGAACCATTTGAAGCGTCTAAATTGAAACTGATTAAGATGTGACGCCCTTAATTGTCCCATCGGACAGTTATAGTTTCTCCGTTTATTGGCACCTGCCTCTTTAATCATTGCGTGCCAAGGCTCTCAAAGGCACCAAATAGCCGAGTAATGCTGAACGTAATGCCATTTTATGACTTAACGGAGTTTCTCCAGTATTTCGAATCCCGTTCGAGTTTGCATTAATTATCTTGCACATTAATAATAATAATGCCTCACCATCCTATTTCTCCGAATGTAGAATGAGCAAGTGAGTGCGTCTATATATATATATACACACACAGGATATATATATATACACACACACACACACACACACACACACACACACACACACACACACACACAGGGTGTTTATAAAGTCCCTATCTATTTCAGTGTAAACGTATTGAAAAGGGTAAAATTCAGTAACATTATAATAGAAGGCATATTACATTTAATGAATACTTAAGCATATGATTCTACATGAGCACCATCAGTATCTCTACAGAGTTCGAAATCTGTCAGCAGCATTGCGGAACACATTTTGGAGCATGACAGGGGTTATTTTTGTAACTGCTGTTACGATATGAGCACGTAAATGTCCCAACATCATTCAGATGGCATTTTAAACACCGTCGTCTTTCAACGAGATGGGGCACTTTGTCATTACACAAACATTGTTCGGGAGTACCTAAATGAAAGATTTTCAAATCGGTGGATCGGACGTGGAGGCAACAGGCCCTGGGCGGCTCGGATCTCCTGACCTAACGCCCTTGGATTTCTTTGCATAAGGCTTTATCATATCAAACGTCTATTAAACCAGGGTTACGGATCTGCAAGATTTACGTGCTCGTATCGTAACAGTAGTTACAAAAATAACCCCTGTCATGCTCCAAAATGTGTTCCGCAATGTTGCTGACAGATTCGAACTCTGTAGAGATACTGATGGTGCTCATGTAGAATCATATGCTTAAGTATTCATTAAATGTATGCCTTCTATTATATTATTATTGAATTTTCCCCATTTTGCTACGTTTTCACTGAAATAGGGACTTTATAAACACACACACACACACGGTGAGTCACGACGGAATGTCATAACTTCGGGAGCTTGTAGCTGAGGTTTATTCCCAGTCAAAAACTTCACAAGAACATAGGTCCGATTCTCAGATTCTTAACGTTAGGTTATGGAGCTATGGATGTTTGAATTTCAAGCATGCGCATGCGTGACCTTGAACTGAATTGACAGTTACCGAACTGAACTAACTACGCAGTAGTGTGTTGTTTCACAGCGTGTAGTTGATGTTTTGTGCATTCAGTATGCCTTTTACGTTTTCAAATGCCGGATATGCCCGATATGGTGTATGTTTACAGATTTTGCGATGGAAATACTACTGCTGTTGTCGCTGAATACCAGCGACGTTTCCAAATCGAAAAATTCTGGATCGACGAGTGTTTAGCAACATTTTCTTGAGATTGCGAGAGCAGTTCATTTCCAGCGTTACTGTTTTATCTGAGTGTCCTGTACAACAACATGTGGCTGAACAAGAAAACTATTCAGATGGTATAGCGGAGTCCTCGTGTTAGTACGCGAAAGGATTTCCACACATCTGAGTTCCTCAGACGAGAGTATGTAGAACGTTACGCGAAGAAGGCATGTATCCATACCCACGTACAGCGCGTTCAGCACCTCCAGCCTGGGGATTGTGTCCAACAGCTGGAATTTTGTAATTGGCTCAACGCCGATCGACAATTGCATCGGTACGTCTTGGTCCGTGATGAGGCTCAGTTTACCCGCGACGGTGTCAACAACACACTCGCACTTCACGTGTTTTTGTCAGAAATGAATCCTCGTGCCATTGTGGAAAGTAATTTTCAACATCGGTTCAGTGTCAACGTGTGGTGTGGTATTCTCTACGGTCAGCTGATTGGTTCGTTTATCTTCGAAGGTGGTCTTACAAAGTTAGTGACTTTTATCTACGATTTCTGCAAGACGAATTGCCGCCACTGTTAGATGATGTACCTTTGGCAACAAGATTGCGTATGTACTAACCCCTCTAGATTTTTACCTGTTGGGGCGCATGAAAGAGCTGGTGTACCAAAGGAAAATGGAAACACAAGATGCATTTCTCTGTCGCATTTTGGATGCTGCATCCCTCATAAAGGACAATCGTAATGAACTAATGCGAGCTACACGCGCGATTTACAGACGAGCCGCGATGTGTATCGAGGCCGTGGGTGGTCATTTTTAAGTTATTGTAAATTCATTAATAAAAACTTTAGCAGCTATTTGTTCGCTTATTTTTATTTTTAAACATTCAAACATCTATAGCTCCATAACAGTTAAGAATAGGACCTACGTTCACATGAAGTTTTTGACTGGGAGTGACCTCGGCTATAAGCTCCCGAAGTTATGACATTTCGTCGTGACATCATGTATGTATGTATGTATGTATTAATGATGTGCCGATTCCAAAATTTAGCCGATGCCGATTCTTTGCCTATATTTTAAAATCTCAATTCTTTTCACAAATTTTACTATATCATAATCTAATTGTGAGAACTTTCAATTTTCATATTTTTAAATTTTAAATTTTAAATTTATTTAAATGCACCAGCACCAGAGTTTGTTACTGCCATACCGTAGCTAAAATGATGCGAAAATTTTTTTATTACTCAGTAAAGTGAATAATTAATTCATTTTTATTTTAGTTTCATAAATTCAGTCTCGGTATTTAAAGTAATTGGTTTGTCTTATGTTGAAGGTATTTTTTTTCTTCAGCAAGGTAAACAACTGCAAAATTTTTTATTAAAATTTCAATTCCCTGGTGGCCAGTAGGAATTTAAAAAAATGGATATACAATTTGGGTTTATGAAATTATTGAAATACTTAAAATCAAGTAAATATAATAAGATGGTTTAAAATATAAATTACAACTAAATATAGAATTATTAATTAATATAGAGGAGGAGATTACGGTAGTTTATAATATTTAGGGATTAGCTAGTGAGAGAAAATGTAAATTTATGGGCAACTTAACTTAAGCTTTCCCTTTTTCGTGAATGTGAAATATTTTTATATAATTGCACTTTGAAGAGAGTATAAATTATCATAAGTGCTTTCGTATGTTTAATTTTCTATAAATATAGATTTTATTTTGTAATGGAAATTTTAAAATTTCAAAGAATCGGTTAAATTTTGCCGATGACGATTAATTGGTACATCACGAGTATGGATGCTTCCTGTAGCAACTGATGGGCTCGTCATTTCGCATAAAAACAATAATAAATTGTAATAATGGTATTATTTTTGTGTTGCTGTTAATGTACGGGACTCCAATAAACCTTAGCCCCCCGCCCATGGCTTAAACCATTAGAGGTACAGTAAAACTAAACATACCTTACAAAAGAACTTAATCCTGCATTTAATGAGAAACAATTAAAACTTGGTGTTCCCGCCATTGGCTTCCAAGACAGCCTGAATTCGCTTTGGGTAGCTTGCCAAAAGTGACGTGAATAGATCTTGATCGTTACGCAAATTTGCTAAAACAGTTTCAATGTGTTGCGTCATTGTATCCTTCGAAAATCGATTTGCTGCAGGTTCTTGAAACGAGAGACATTCAACCTTGTCCTTTATAACTGATCCAATGTGTTCACAGACGTTCAGGTCAGGAGAATTTCCTGGCCATTCTTCATTTCCAAAGCAATCGATCTCATGGTTCCGCAACAACTGTTGAGTGGCTAATGCCTTAAAGCGGGGGCCTTATCGTGCAGAAGTGTGACCTGATCGACATCCATAACATTGTTTGGGTTTCTTAGAAAAGGAATGACATGCTGGGATAGAATAATATCACGAAAATACTGTCCATCTCAACTCTGACCATTTGGCTTCAGCACCCACATGAGCTTTGCAGTGAACAAAACACACACCAACACAGTCTGGACTTTTTAATTATTCGCGATAATGTTCATTGTCATCGATTTCATCTGGTGTTGTGGCCCACATTCGATCATTTTGGTAGTTAGGCCGACGTGTTACGTAAACAAAAAATTCATCGGAGACAGCTAAATGCATGAAATCATCCCCATCCCAATCTTGAAGATAATGGGCAAACCACATTCTGTTATCGATGTTAAGTAGAGTTTTTCTTGGCTTTGGAAGTTCATGCCAAGGCTTTAAACTTTGCCTATGACGGTACAGTCGAATGATCTCACCACTAACACCATGGAGACATTGGAAATGTGTATAAAGAGTATTACAACTTTGACAGTTTTATTTTCAACATACCATTACAGAAGGTGTTTAAATTGTTCACTTTGAACTTCATGACACTTCATGACACTTCATGACACTTCATTACTCTTAACTGGCAAGCTTTCTGAACACTTCCGATTGTTTCAACAAATTTGCTGCAATTCCACTCTTATCTTAACTTTCAAATCATCAATTGTTCTTAGTCCGTCTACGTAGACAACAGATTTCATATTTCCCCCACAGGACAAAAAAAAGGCGTAAAAGCCATGTCTCCAGTAATTCAAACCCAGGCTTATACACGCCTACAATATGGTATCCTATGTGGTACCTTTATTTCATAATTAAATACAAATTATTAATTTATTGTATTAAATAACTAGAAAATTGCCTCGTGATTGGCGACAAAGCCTATTGGGAATGGAAAAAATTGCCATACATAGGACCCAATATGTAGGCATTGAGCCTACATAACAAGAAAAACATTACTTCGTATCAAAATTTTCCATCGCTGACTCATGAAAATTACTTCAAGAGAAGAAATAATGAAAACGCAAAAGTTAGACGTCTGGGGACTTTGTAAAGTAAGCGAAATTAAGAAAAAGATATTAGCTCATCTCAGAGATCTCTAGTTATGAGCATTGCTGTAGGCAAGGAAGACGTGTTTAATTTTAGACAAGTTCTGAGTGAGAAACTAATAAAATAAAACAAACACCACCACAAAAGGATAGGCCTATTCCTTCAGGTATTAGGTATAGTGAATTTCCCGTATTAATTAAACTGAATAATCTCCTTTCGCAACCTTATCGCCTACATCGAAAGAGAGGCGCGATAGGCAGCGCGCGCCCTTCAACCAGAAGCGAGGTCCAACGAAATAATAAGGCATGATAATTTCCTTTTTTACCATTAGGCAGCGCTAAATACTGAAGGCAAATAAATTTCACATTAAACAAAAAAAAAAAAAAAAAAAAACTACTTAACGAGGTCTTTTGAAGACCTCCACAAACACAATTTTTTAATGAAAAGTCGTAAGGTTTTTGCCGTCAACTCTGCACCAATATCTGGCAGAAATTTTCACCGGATCAGGTTGACAGCAATCAGCCATAACCCTATATAGTTTTATTTATAGAGGCGTGCTATGGAGATGATAATGATTGGGGTTGTTTAACCTCCTTCGCAACATCTAAGGTCATATGACGGAGGGGACCTACAGCTTTACGTGGGATCCACGGGTCGCTACATAATCTGGACACGGAGGACGGTCTCCCATCCAACTACTACCACCACCACCACCACCACCACCCAGACCCAATGTCGTTTAACTTCGCTGATCAACGGGAAGCGGTGTTACGACATTGGCTACGACGTAGCCCATGCGCTATGGAGAAGAACGAGTAACATTTGGTTGCACGTTTTCTTCTTTATTTTCAACTAATTTATTTTCGACTCTGGAAAGAAAATGGTTTTAAATCGTGTTTATCGTAAAATTGAAATTTTATTTTTTTAATGTCTAATTTTATTAATGATTTAATACTGCTTCAATATTTTATCCTAAATTATGTTTGTTTATGGTGAAGGTAAAATATTTTATTCAGAATTTAGCGTTTACTCTATACGGACTACTAAAAGTGGATTGTGCGCGTCCGTGCGTGATTATACGCACATTTCACTGTTGGGTTAGGGATGCTGTGGTTAGTCGTATTTTTTTTTCCCCGAAAATACAACTCTGTCGTTAACTGAAATCGCGTGTCGCCGTCTTAGGAGGGTAGAATTAAGCGTATACCTATTTTTCATATTCAGTCGTAATATGGGTTCTAATTAACGCGTCTAACGAAAAGGGGCAAGTCGTGGGTAGGTCCCCTTTTTACACGAACGAAAACGAGAATCTTAATTGAAAATTTTGGCCTAAAACCTGGACCTTTTTAGCTTCGATAAAACCTACCCGACTATAATACAGTTAAGCAGGGTTGGCAAAAACCCAGCAAAAACCCAACTACCCAGCAAAAAACCAGTTGGGGTTTTTGCCAACCCTGCAGTTACGGTAACGGACTGATTTTTAGAAGTTAGCCTATTGCGTTAACTCATTGACGCGAGTTGCGTCTTTCCGTTTTAATGAAGAGTTCATTCGTCTCGGCAAAGAACGATAGATTCCTAATTCGTACGATCGTACTTCCATGTGAGGCGTTTTCGTAAGATTTAACGCGAGGAAATCGCGTATTCGAGCTCTGCGTATCGTCATTTATAAAGTAACGCGCGTTATTCTTAATTTCGTAGA
Source organism: Bathynomus jamesi (assembly GCA_023014485.1). NCBI lineage: Eukaryota > Metazoa > Arthropoda > Malacostraca > Isopoda > Cirolanidae > Bathynomus > Bathynomus jamesi. The sequence continues at coordinate 18,122 of JAJOZX010000183.1, forward strand.
TTTTTCTTTGACGCGTTCAGCCACATACGGACGAAGAAATTGGTTCGACAAAATGGTCCAAATCTTAAATAACTTCGTTCGAATAAATGGGAATAAATAAGCCTTAAAAATCCGCTTAACGGAAGAGAGTAAAGACCTCAAAAACGGAACGAATTTCCCGCTTGTGTTCGTCTCGTTTAAGGCCAGAGAGAAAATGGAAGCCTCGAAAGGAATGTAGTTTTGGAAAAAAGTTCGCCGAGAAATAAAAAGTTCCAAGGACTAAAAATCACTAGTTAGTTTTGTTTTTGACATGCTATTACTGTCACAAAATAGTATCTCCGCCCCCCACCACTACAAAACAAACGCGCGCGCGCGCACACACGCACACGCACTGGGTGTCCGCAATGAAAGATAACAACTTTGAAGTCATATTTTCATTGAATAATGTGAACAGATTAATATGCGCACAACTCGTAGCTGATATACTCAAGTTTCATCTGGTATATGTACATTAGGGTACACACACGACACGCGCACCATTCGTAGCACGAACTCTATCACAACGGTACTCCACTTCCATCCACACATTGTCAAACATCGCAGGTGTGACTAAGGCCACCATCGCCGTGATGCGCTCAACATTCACACGAGAGAGAAACTTAGTTACGTGTAGTGTCTGCGCAAGTTTCAGCATTCATACATTCATAATTATGATGCTTTAAAGTTGTTACCTTTCAACGTGGACACCCTGTATATTACCAATTTTTAATATTTTATGGCTTTGAGCATTGTTTCTAGGCGAACTTTTTACCCAAATTGTACAGACTTTTAACTTTCACCTTTATTATTGATTACAAATGTATTAACATTATGAAAAAGTTTCCCGTATTGATAGTTTTAAACGATTGCGCCTCTCCTCGCGTACTTTATATGATAATTCCATCATTCTCGTAGGTTTATCCCCGTTGCAACGCGAAATCCACTGATCGGGAAGGAACGTATGTTTGTGTACATAATTCTATTCATTCGTTGCACTGCATAATTCTATTCATTGCATTGCAGTGTATGAAAATAGCCTGTGGAGCCTGTAAACAAATATACGAATTCCTAAACCGTACACAAAGGGAATTTAATTAATTTAGTATACTACCGAATATATAAGTCCCTTAAGTCCGGTTTCGGAGGAAAATTTATTAACACGCAGTGGCTAATATGGAAGCGAGTTGCATTACACTGGTGAGGAAAAGGCGGAGGAGCCCTTTCCTCACCAGTGTAACTCGAAAAAAAAAAAAAAAAAAAAAAGTCCCAAAACAAGACCTTAATTTGAACATTTGTTTTAGTTCTAATGTATTACTTCTGTAAATTTAATTTAAAATAAAATTTCCTATGAGACCGAACTTATGGAACACCCTGTGTATGTACGTACGTATGTTTGTTCGACCATTATTTAAGCGTGCTGAAATTTATTATGAAATATTTAGCGGAATTACTTGGTTTGGTGTGCAAGAATAGGAATATCTTTCGCTCAATGCTTCATTATGAATAGAACAGAAATCTTGCTAAATTGAATCAGTGGAGCCGTTCGTAAATTTGTGGAGACACCTCCGTTCTCCGAATAAGATTCCTCCCTCAAAACCATTACGAGACTCCTTAATTAGACGCGGGTTGAAGGTTGGCACGCTCTCAAAATACCTAATTCCCTCACCCCCCTCCTCCCCGCCGTCGATGGGTTTGGTGTCTATAATAGACGGGCAAATAGGGCGTAAGCTCGCTTCTGAGATCGCGTACAGATTTGACTTCATTCAAAAACTGCGTATTTAAGGACCTATACACGCTTCGTCGAAGGGACTCTCTCTAGAAACTAATAAGTCATGTTAAGTTAATCTCACCCCCTTCCCTTCCCCCCAAATCATTGTGGGTAAAATTAAGGAATTTTTTTCAGTTGTGAATTGGATAACAAATCTTTGCGCTGATAGTGTTGTAAAATTGTATAAAATAAAAAAAAAATCCTAGGAATGAGCCGTGTATAATTTACGAGTAAATAAGTGGGGATGTAAAAAGCGTAAAATGGTGTTTAATCTTTCAGTTTGGTATTTTGAATTTAGTCATTATGAAAATTAGTGGCTCCGAGGATTACAGTCTGCGGATTCCATTACCCGCGTTTCACTTAATTACGTTCCCGAACGAATAAATTGGAAGCGACCATACTGGATTGCGCTTGTTATTGTCTGTTTCTGGGTCACCTCATTTTTTTCTTGAATACTTTAAACAAAAAAAATTGCTACCTCTCTCGATGCACCCGTTATTCAGTGCCAGTGACAAGGTTTAATTTCGAATCGACTGCATGCATTAATCAACCGTGTCGGTAATAGTACACACACACACACACACACACACACACACACACACACACACACACACACACAATATATATTTCTCTATCGATTCAGATTCTTTTCTTTCATTAAATTTTTGTTTTGACTTCCGTTGCGAGTGTCATATTTTTTAGTGTTGCAAAAAAAATGGGAGCGATCAATCTTGGAAGATTCATTTTATTTCGAATTTGAGCCATCAATTCTGAGAGAGATTTTTCGCTAACGTCAACCTTTCTTTTTTGTTTTAATTTCCGAAGTGAGATTAAGAGTGGATTATTATTAAGATAAGGAGTTGGGCAGAAGGGTATTAGAGGCGATAAAAAGAGGGTAAACAATTAATCATCATCACGAGGGGATAAATATTATCGTTTATAACTGGTTCATTTTGGGCTTCTTTTTCGTTTCGTATCGTTTTGTTTGTGTCAAATGAAAGAGGCGCATTCTTTCGTATTTAGGTTAGGTTAGGCTAGGTTAGGCTAGGTTAGTTGAACGATTGAAAGGTACGTTTAAACGCAAATGAAACTAAATAAACGAACGCAATTGGTGGATAAGTTAAATTTTGGGTCACGCTATAACACCGTTCATTTGATGTTGAAAATATTTGGTGCAGTTATTACTATTATTAAAAGGTGTGACAGTTGAGTGTTCCAATTTATAGTCCATTGTACCCCGACACTTCCCTAAAACACCGTTTCCCCTCAACTCCGGCGGCAAAAACTTTTTTGAAGTAATTACTACAATTTTGCATTAACAAAATTAACTAATCTTTTTACCGTTACTGAGTCGTTTACACCTTCTAATGATTTTCCCGCTCTTGAAGTGGTTTCGCCGAGAAGTGTAATGAGATTTAATAAAGTGATAATTGGCTGAGAAATTCGGCCCGAAATCGATTAAGTTCGCTCCATGGCGAGGATAGTATCCAAATTGAGTCATTATTAATACATTCTGCCTGGGAATAATTTATTTTATCTAAAAAATTTCCATTTAAAGTTATATTATTTCGGAATAAAAAATGTAAATGGCGCGCGCTCTCTTTTCATCCATTATACCGGGTGTACATAAAGTCAGGATCTATTTTTGTGAAGCACTTGGAAGTTATATGGAATTCAATCATAAAATGATAAAGTGGTAACATTTATTAAATAATTAAGAGTAGGATTTGACGTGACGCCCATCAGTATCCCTGCACAGCTCAAATCGTTCCGCAGCATTTCTAAACACATTCTGGAGCATTTGCGGGGTTATGTTATCTGCAGCAGTTCGTATACGTGTACGTAAGTTTTCAAGACTCGTAATCTTCGTCTGATAGACGTGCGATTTGATAAAGCCCCATGCAAAGAAATCTAAATGGGTTAAATCTGGTGATCTCGCTGGCCAAGGTCTGTTGTTGCTTCCGCGTCCGATCCAGCGATTTGGAAAACGTCCATTTAGATAATCATGAACAATTTTGGCATAGTGACAAGGAGCACCATCATGTTGATAGACGACGGTACTAACAATCCTATCCCCGTCGTCTATCAACATGATGGTGCTCCTTGTCACTATGCCAAAATTGTTCATGATTATCTAAATGGACGTTTTCCAAATCGCTGGATCGGACGCGGAAGCAACAGACCTTGGCCAGCGAGATCACCAGATTTAACCCTTTAGATTTCTTTGCATGGGGCTTTATCAATCTCACGTCTATCAGACAAAGATTACGAGTCTTGAAAACTTACGTATACGAACTGCTGCAGATAACATAACCCCGCAAATGCTCCAGAATGTGTTTAGAAATGCTGCGGAACGATTTGAGCTGTGCAGGGATACTGATGGGCGTCACGTCAAATCCTACTCTTAATTATTTAATAAATGTTACCACTTTATCATTTTATGATTGAATTCCATATAATTTCCAAGTGCTTCACAAAAATAGATCCTGACTTTATGTACACCCTGTATATTAATGTATATTATTAAAAGTGATCCATTTTGTTATGAAACATAGATACGAATCCATGCACCATTCTTGCTTAAAATTTAAGAGTTTTAGCCACTTTTGGTTCATGGAGATTGTATGAATGTCGGATTAGATCGTATTCAATGAGTCCTATTGCTTCCATTTCGTGATAAGATGAAAATTGGGTCTTTCTGAAACCAATACTGATCCGACTTGATCAACTAATATTCATTCCAAAGCGTCGAATTCTTGTTCAAAACACGTTTGAACTAGTTTGTTTTTATAGCTTGTCATTTGCGTGAATGGAGCGAGGTTCCTCAATGTAGATTGTTAAATTTAACGTGACATACTAACGTTTTATATATAAATTCGTAAACATCATACCGTAGCGATCATTTCATTTGTCATTATTACCCTTATCACTTTTTTGCGTGTTAGTATCAATGCATATCGCCGCCTTGTATGGAAAATATTAACGTCGCTATTTTGTACAATCGCGTTTGTAACCCGAAATGATTGAACTTCGCTCGTGTTGATGACGAACGATTAGTGGATATTGTTAAAGGGAATAGGAGTCATTTAATTAAGTGCCTTAAATCGGGGGACTTTCATCTTGGCCAGATGAGGAAGCCGAAATCTGCTCTGTTAAAATTTAGGCAAGAGTTACTAACGATCTTCGTCTGTGTTTGATGAGGGAGACTTTGCGGCTAATGTCTCAAGCTTTTGGTCTCCTCGCTTTTATCGATATACAGTGCTATTCAAAATGATTCATCCGATTTCAACTGAGAATACTTCCGTACCTATCAACTGGGCATACACCACATGAAAGAGGAAATATCCGAGTTTTACAAGATCACCGCGAGAGGGCTCCAAAGTCAAAGCACGCCGTGGCCTAGCCTAGCAACAAACAGTCAGTGCGAAAATGGCGTCCGCACAGCAGAAGGCGTTTTGTGTGTTGCAGTTTTCTTCGAGCTGTAAATCGGTAGTCACAGTGCAGCGTAGTGCGACTTCTTCCTTTGGGGGTACGTTAAGGATACTGTGTACGTGCCACCGTTGCCCACATCTTTGGATGAGCTCCGAACTCGCATTGTTACTGCCGTAGAGTCAGTGACAACGGACATGCTGGAGCGAGTATGAGAGGAATTCGACTATCGTGTCGACGTTGCTCGTGTAACTAGGGGAAGTCACATAGAGCATTTATGAGGTGAGACAAAATTTGGACAGTTTTTCTTTTGGTTGATGTATCACAAATCACACTGTATTTGTAACATTAAAAAATATTCTCATTTGAAATCAGGTGTCATTTATTTTGAATAGCCCTGTATAGAGCGGGTTGCGAGGTACAGTTGTTGAATAAGCTTAGGAAGAAACAATCGGTGGATTCTGTTGAATAATTAAATTAATTCAGGGTTCATAGCGACCTCGAAAGTCGGAAAATTGAGTTTTGTTGCAAAATTTTTGGGAAAACGAAAAAAAAAATTGGATGGTGGTCAGGGAATTAACAAGAGTATAAAAAAACGATAGGCTACGGCAGACTGTTTAGATAATTTTCTTCACCAAAGATTCTGAAATAGTAAATTTTATGATAGAAGTCTGTGGAATCATCAAGTCTGTAAGGAAATGGCACTTAATAATGAAAGGGAAACAAGGTTGTGTGTGTGTAAGGGGATGGAGGAGGACGTTTGAAATACACAAAAAATTAAATTAGGTCAGGGAAATGTTCGCAAAATTATCAGGGACACTTGGCAAGATTCGCTATGATGAACCCTGTAGTTAAATTATTATAATCCAATATGTAGTAATAGATGAATACTGATGTACACTAATGATGATGTAACTAAAGTAATAATAATAGTTATAAATTCCCTTCGAGATTTGTAATAATTCAGACGCGATCGCTTCGCTCGCACCTCCGAACTCGATTATTGCTGTCCTCAGATCGACAAATCTCGAAGGGTCCGTAAAAGTCTTCCGTGCGCATTTTTCTTTAATTTGACGGGGAAAAAATTACATTAGTCCCGAAAGGGAAGAAAGAGGAATTTTGCATCCTGAACGATAGGATGATCCCGCAGGATCCATCGGGAACACACTGATTCAACAAAGCTTGGTATTTAGTTCTGCTGTCCAATATTTCCTTTCGCGTGAAAATTTGCAAATCTGTTGAAAGATGAACTCTGTGGAGTCGTTATCCTGTTGACTCTGTAGTTACCACTATGCGAAGAGAGTTTATTTCGAGAAATTTATTAATTTTATATTACGCATCGAAATAGCGAAATATCAAAATATCACACTATCTGAGGGGTCGCGCGTCTTAAGGTACCTAAACGCCACCACAGGCGAGAACGTGTTTTTGATGGATATCATTATTTTCACCCTTCCTCTATCGCGTGGTTTGGGTTATAATGACCTTACGACACGAAGTATGGTTGAAAACCTTGTGAAGCGAACTACTTTTTTCACCTCTATCGCCAGCCAAAAGTTCACCCAAAGTTCGGCATAATAAGAAAATCAAAAAATTAAAAATATATATATAAAATATGAAAATCTATTCCAAAAACTCAACATCTTCATTAGCATACTTAGAACTCTAATTTAGCCAAAAACGAATGTTCTAGCTCAATTAATAACAGAGATACTATTGCGAGAATATTGCTGAACTTTGGAGGCGATTTCTAGCGAATTTTAATTTTGGCGCTTAGGTACCTTAAGACGCGGGACCCCTCATTTATTTAAAATCGGTTTAATAAAAAAATGTAGAATCGTAAAAACTCGTTAAAACCATTGAATTAGTCACCCTTCCGCCAGGAAAAACTTTCGTCGCTGAAATCTTAACGCGCGTTTAACTTCGTTCGCGAGGAGGAGATTGTAGACATCAATCGACCAGGGAAGTACTCCCGGGAGGACGTTAGGCGGAAGGCTAGGAGGAGTGCTGGAACTTCCGTTTCTTCCATCACTGTCCTCTTGAGCGGATCTTTTTCCGTGTCCCATTTACCCCGTGAAGCGGTTCAGCGTGCTCTCAAACACGCCCTTCTCCCTCTGAGTCTCTACATATTCCTCATTACGCACGCATTTTATACACTACACAATTATTTTCCAAATTTATAAAAAACAAATAAAATGGCATCGTGGGCGTCAGAGACCTTGATTTTGGCTCTCTCCTTCTTGTATAAGTGGGGCGGGGTGGGGGGTGGCAGACGCTCGCCATTGCCCCCTCATTCCTACATAAAAAAAAAAAACTTAGTCGAGAATAATATATGTAAATTTTGATGCGAGTGGAAATTGGTCCGAAAATGTAGTAGTAGTAGTTCCCGTTCAGTCAGACTCGTATCGCAAGATCTCGTTCCTCTCAAATCTCAAAATGTTTTGCAAATTTGGTGACAATCGGTCGAGAGCGGCACCCTGTGCTGTAGATTGTGTAGTTGTAAAACAAATCCTCGATGAATAATAATAATGAAATCAATGATGATTGTGAAAATAATAATAATAATAAAAAAAGATATTATTATTATTATTATTATTATTATTATTATTATTATTGCGGTTCGATGAAATTAAAATATTTAAAAGTGTGAAGAGTTCCATTGTAAAGTTCTTACTCCTCTCATTCGAACACGGAACGACATTAATTTCAAACTTCTTCTTCCTCGTTTTCGCAGTGGAGCGAGGAAAAGCTATCACTGCGTAATCTGCGTGACCTCGCGTTTTTTTTTAAATTACTGGATACGGCTTACTCTTTCGTTGGCCATTTTCTTTTTTAAAAATAAATAAAATTATGAACGCGTTTTTCAAGAAAATTTGTCTTCCTATTATTTTCAATTTAACTTTTTTGTGTGGCGTGTTTTTACTTTCCTCGCGACCTTCATTTGTCGTTCCCCGGAAGACTGAATAAACTTTTCCTTTTTTATTTATTTATATATATAAATAATAACTTTTTCTCCCTCCGTGGCACAGTGCCTCTCTTTTGTCCGTAGAAATTTATGAGCAGCACAAAACGACTTGGTGCGATTCCAGTTACTCGGTTACAAAAGGGTAACAATTTTTTTTTTTCTTTCTTCATCGGTGCTGTTATTGGGTTGTTGTTGTTGTTGTTGTTGTTGTTGTTTCGCGGGAGGGAAAGGGTAAAGTGGGATGATTTTTAGGTTTTGTAAGGCTTTAAACCAACTCGTTACCCCTTTCTTATCTTTACCCCTTTTGTGGCTACTTCCTCGGTTTCCCTTCGGTCTCTTACTTATTTCCTTCTTATTGTTTGCCATTTTGTGGCGCAAATTGGGTCCACTATTTTCTTCTTTGTTTCACATTCTGAGAAAATTTTCGTTTTCATTCGAGCGACAGTTTGTTTTAAATTTGGATCTCGAAGCGTCACTTCTGCGAATTTTATTCGCCACCATTTACGAACATCGGCAATAAAATGCGAAATTGTAAAGGGAGAACTCGGAAATTGGTATGGCTTTATCTCGTTAGCCACTTCGCGACACCGCTGCCCGTTAGATCGGCAGAACGAGCGACGTTGGGTCTGTAGTAGTTCGATGGGTGATCCTCCTCCGCGTTCAGATTTTGTTCGTTTCGTGGGGTTGTTTAATCCACTTGGCGAAGTCTAAAGTCGTATGACGGACGGATTTTAGAACTTTACTCGAGATCCGAGCGCGAGTCTCTACATAATCATCTGGACGACGACGACGACGACGACGACGACGACGACGACGTTCCCCAATCCAGCTACTAACGACACCCAATGTCGCTTAACTTTTGTGATCGACGGGAAGTGGTGTTACGATACTGGTCACGACGACGTAGCCATATTTTACAGATAATTAAATGCAATAGAAAGCCTTCATTAATTACTGTTCATGCAAGTGAATTGAAAATAACCTAACCTGGCATATGAGCTATTTGAACTACTCAAGTTAGAATTTATAAAATAAATGGTCTTCTATTTAACTGATTGTAAGACGTTCATGGAAATTTATTTTAATATTGATAAAATGGCGCGCACGCACGCGCACACATATATAATATATATATATATATATATATATATATATATATATGTATATATATATATATATATATACATATATATATACAGGGTGGGCGAAAGTAGCTCTCTAATCTAATTTAAATTACATATAAATTATGTATAAATTGTGATTGTATTGTTATATTGTTATGGTGTTTCTAAAGTGGTACAATTGTAACGTAATCTTTTTTTCTCTAAAGTGTTCTCTTTGTGTTCTCTAAAGTGGTACAATTGTAACGTTCATTTTTTTTTTTTCATTTCAGATTGAAGGGTAACATGGCTGAGCGTTTAACCCTGCAGGAGCGTGCCCAGTTGGCGGCACGGTACGAAGTTTGGCAATCTGTCGTTCGAGTTCAAAGATGGTGGCGGGCCATTCACGGACCACGTGCCCAAGTGGACCCGAAAACAATCAAGAACTGCCACTCGAAGCTCATGACCACGGGGTCTGTGGCAGATGTTCGAAGATGTGGTCGCCCTTCGACATCCAGGGCCCAGGAGACGGTGCAGGCAGTTCAGGAAATGTTCGCTGAAAAACGGCAGAATCGGTTCAGTGTAACGGTGTGGTGTGGTATGACCTCAGATCAGGTTGTGGGCCCGTTCCTTCTGCGCAACACCATGAATGCTGAGCGGTACCTTGCTATGTTGCGAAACGAGGTCTGGCCGGTTGTCAGCACATGGGAGAACATCGACGATCTGATATTTATGCAAGATGGCGCCCCTCCGCACTTCGCTCTTGTTGTCCGTGAGTGGCTGGATGCCCACTTCCCTGGGCGTTGGATGGGTCGTCGTGGTCCACATCAATGGCCAGCCAGGAGCCCCGACTTGACACCGTGCGACTTCTTTCTTTGGGGGTGGGTAAAGGAAGAAGTCTACCGCACCAAACCGAGGACATTGGAAGAACTGGAGGACCGAATTCGGGAAGTCATGTCCTCCATCCCGCCGGAGTTCCTGCTAAAGTCAGTGGACGCCATTCCTGGGCGGCTCCAGAAGCTGGTGGAAAGAGTTGGAGCCCACATTGAATTTTAGAGAAAACCTACCATGTATGCCTACCTTTTCATATTATTTCTTCTGAAATAAATGGATAATATACGTATTGTTTTACCAATCCAAAATAGGGAGCTACTTTACGCCCACCCTGTACAGTATATATATATATATATATATATATATATATATATATATATATATATATAATATATATATATATTTTATATATATTATAATATATATATATATATATATATATTATATATATATATATATATATATATATATATATATATATTATATATATATATATATATATATAAAATACATATATATTATATATTATATATATATATATATATATATATATACAGGGTATCTATAAAGTCACGCATCATAGGAACATAAGCAATGTCTATTAATTTGTCTCCATCAGGCCAAATATGTTGAAGAACATTCAAAGAAACCTGCTTTTTCGTTTACGGTAAACATGTTTTGAGATTGGTGGGAATCATTTCGAACAAACAAATAAATGTGTTTTTCCTATGATGCATGACTTTATGAACACTATATATATATTATATATATATATATATATATATATATAATATATATATATATATATATATATATATATATATATATATACAGGAAAAGTAGGGAAATGGATATATTTCCTTAGTGAGCGGAGGCAAGTCGTTACAGTACAAGGAGTATCTTCATCAGAATCAGAGGTCCTCAGCTCAGTACCACAAGGAACAGTATTAGCTCCACTACTCTTCATAATCATGCTAACTGACATAGATGAGGACGTTAACAGAGACAGCACAGTAACATCCTTTGCGGATGACACAAAGATCAGTAGAAAAATAAGAAACCCAGAAGACATAGGATCTCCACAAACCGACATAAACAAAATCTACAAGTGGACTGAAGACGACAATATGAAGTTTAACACCGAGAAATTTCAGCTATTACGGTACGGAAAAAGAGAAGACCTAAAGTGCATGGAATATTATACCCCAAATGGACAGGAAATTCCAGAGCAAAAGATTTAGGGGTTGTAATGACAGATGATGCGAAATTTGAAACAAAATAAGATAGCAGTAAACAGAGCAAAGAGAATAACGGGTCAGATATTGAGAACTTTTAAACGAAGGGATAGGAATGTAATGATTCCTCTACTGAAAACCCTGATAATACCCAAATTAGAATACTGCTCGGTCCTAACTTCCCCATATAAAAAGAAGACATTAGACAGCTGGAGGGGATCCAAAGAAGCTTCACAGCCAAGATCAATGGGTGCAAAGAACTAAATTACTGGGAAAGGTTACGAGAACTAGACCTATATTCACTGGAAGGAGAAGAGAGAGAGACACCATTATTTACACTTGGAAAAAATGGAGAAACTAGTCCCTAATCTTACTCTGAATCCCATAACTCCCCAAACAACGATGGAAAGTAGAAGCGGTAGACTGTGTCGTATTCCCAAATTGAAGGCGAGACAGGGAACATCCTTAACCCTGAAGAAAATAGTTTTGTAGTGAGAGGACCAAAACTGTTTAATCAGTTGCCCAAAGACCTAAGAAACACGAAGGGAGTTGCAGTGGAAATCTTCAAAAGAAGACTAGACGCCTGGCTCAGAACAATCCCCGATGAGCCGGGCGTACCTGGCTATGTGAGGTGGAGAGCGCAAGAATCCAACTCACTACTTCACCAGGCCAACTCGAGAGGAGGGGCGACAAGCTTGACCTTCGCGAAATGAGAAATCATCACGCGGAACCTTTGTAAGGTTGTAAGTATATATATATATATATATATATATATCTCAAAATGGCGTTTTTTGGGTTGGAAGAAATAAAATCAAACCATGTGGGAAATGAAGATCTGAATTTGAGGTTTTATTGTATCATATTAAACCTTTCTTCAAAGTTACGTTTTTTACGAGTATATGCCACATTACGCTCGTAAAAAAATGTTCCATTCAAATTTCGAAATATATATATACAGGGTGTCCGAGAATTATCTGTACAATTTTTGGCTGTTATTAAAAGTCAACCATGAAGTGTAGAAATTCCAGTGTTGTCCCATTTTACAGAGAATCTCATTAAGTTTTTTCTGATACCAAGTTTTGACAAGTTTTTTAGAAATTCCAGTGTGTGCGAACATTATCTGTACAATTTCATCTTTTAATAAAATTCTTGATAACACACGTAAAATTCTTAAACAAGATTATTTAGAATCTGTATTTTCAAAGTTTCTTTATTAAAGTAACGTTGTTACAAACATTCGATATGTGTACCATTAGTGATTCGCAAAACATCCAATAGATACTCCAAATGTTGCCATGTACGCTGCAGCATATCCACATCAATTCGCTCAATAGCAGCTGTGATTCTTGCTTTTAAATCATCAATGTCTGTCACCAGCGTACATGTCTAAAAAACTTGTCAAAACATGGTATCAGAAAAACTTAGAGATTCTCTGTAAAATGGGACAACACTGGAATATATATATATATATATATAATTTTTTTTTTTTTTTTTTTTTTTTTTTTTGACGCGGATTTAGTGTCCCCGGATATTGTTTCTCGGCGCTTATAGTGTCTCAAAACTAGGAAACAGTTACTTTTACATGGTAATTGCTATGGATAGTGTCTCTTTTCAGCTAGTATAGTCTACTTGGCAGCTCTAGTTTACACTTGTATTTGTGATGCCGCGCTGTTTACAGGCTTACTAGATGGCCATGGAAGGAAAATGTTTTGTAAAATGAACATAGTTTTGATGTTTCAGTTGAATTGTAACACAATTTTAATGAGAAATTGCATAATAAAGGTGTTTATCTTGTACATATTCACTATTTTTAATCTTGCAACCCTCGAAAGACCAAACTGTGGATATAGTGTCCTTTTGGCTTGGCACCGAGTGGGACACTATAAACGGCGTCTACTATATATATATATATTAGTGGTGGACCGGATGTCAGTTTTTCAACATATGCGGATACTTAGTTAATCTATCAATATAATATAGAATTATGAATATATGACATAATTTTTCAAATTTCGTGATATTACTATTATGGCAGGCAATGCATAAGAATTAAAATTAATATTAATGTTTTCATTATGATAAAAATAACTACTTTCTCAAGAGTTTCAGCCACAGAAAATTTTCTGTTCCAGCTATTTATATTTTGAGGTTTATATATTTGTTTGTTCATTACTAATTAATACTTTACATGAAATGTGCATGACTGGGCCTTATAAGCTACTTTATAAGCTAATTTAATTGTAAATTGCATAATTTATTCGAGGTAATATCCGCATAACATCCGCAGTCAGAAGTGCGGATGCGGATGTTAAAAATGATGCGGATATCCGGTCCACCACTAGTATATATAAATAAAATATAATACACGCGTTGGTGGTGGAGTGGATAGTCGCTGAAGACGAGTCCATCGGCCCCGGGATCCAGACCCGGTGATGGCAGGCGGCGCGCAGCAAAACCCAGCTGTTCATCCTTCCACACAATAAAAAAAATGGTCGGTTGGTAAATGGGTACTCTGGGTAGCCTAGTGGTTAAAACGCTGGGCTGCTGGTGGGGTGTGGTTCGGATTCGACGTTAAACTGTAAGTTTAAGGTGGAGTGACAAGCTTGACTTTCGTCAGAATGAACAATTCGGGCGGAAGCAAAATGAAGGTTAACCAAGGATATATACAGGGCGTCCCAAAAAAATGTATACACACTTTAACAGCTGATAGCTCAATTGATGTTTCTTTCTTTCCAAGTTAAACCCATTAGAATTAATAATGGCAGTCAGACTAAGCTTTGAACAAAGGAAATTCATTCTAAAATGCTACTGGAAGTGTGAAAACGCAGTTGAAGTGCAAAGACAGTTTAAGAGGGAGTTTCAAACAGATCCACCAACGCGACTTACCATCACTCGAATTAGAGATAAGTTTGAAGCCGATGGAACTGTTCAGAATGTCCACAAGAAGCGTTCCGGAAGACCACGGACATCGACAAGCCCCACAAAGCAAGAAAGAGTACTGGAAACGTATCACCAAAGTCCAAGAAAATCTGTGCGGCAAGCGAGTCGTGAGGTAGGAATTTCAGAATCGTCTGTCCAACGCATTTTGAATCGCTGTCAATGGAAAAGTTACATTCCAAGATTACTCCATGCTATTAATGAAGATGATCCGGACCGAAGAGTGGAGTATTGCGAGTGGTACTTGGCACGATGTGGATGTGGATTGGACGAAGGGGTTTCGTAGAATACCCTCCGCGTTCACCAGACCTCACACCACTAGACTTTTTTTTATGGGGATACTTAAAAGACAGTGTCTACGCTATAAAACCTGCAACAGTCGCTGAATTGAGAGCAGCCATTGAACGAGAATGCACACAAATACCAAACGAAATGTTTCGTGATGTTTGCGATTCCATTGCTTCGCGTTATCAGCAGTGCCTGGACCAGAACGGACGTCAGTTTGAAAACAGGCGTTGACAAAACAATTAAATAATGTCTGTAGATTCTATTACATTTTGAAAATGAAATGTATTTTAATAAACACTGCCTTTATAAGTATTTAAAGTGTGTATACATTTTTTTTGGGACGCCCTGTATATATATTTCCCGGGCGGTCACCTCATTTTTCATTTGTTCGTTATTTCTCTTCCTCGTGTGCAGAACACTCCTCTATACTTACGTCGTTTCTATACATTAATATACTGCGTGGTCATTGCAGTTAAATATATATATATATATATATATATATATATATATATATATATATTTGTGATATATATATAATATATATAACGGGTGCTGCAAAAATAACGCCCTTTTTAGTTTACTCTCTTTTATTGAAGGAAATAAATCAATTAGAGCATTTTAAGAGAAATAATAAGGTTTTTAAGAAAAATACAGCATTTTAAGAAAATAATAAGTACCTTCCCAGTAAAAACTAAAAAATAACAAAATGATACAATATAAAACTAAAAAATTATACTGTATAAAACTATAAAGATACAATTATTAAAAGGGCGTTAATTTTGCCGCACCCGGTATGTACAGTATATATATATATATAATATAAATTTTTCTTTCAAGGAAGGTTCTGGAAGTATGCTATAAATTTCCTACAACCTTTGCCAGTTATTACCCCACTCCCTGACCATCCCAGGCACCGACCCAAAAAATCCTCCTCCCTATTCACAAAGTTTTGTTATATAACTCCTTCACCCAAATAAATAAAAAAAAAAAAATAAAGTAAAAACCAAAAGCTTTATTCTGTATGTTGAAAATGAAAGCTATTGGAATGCCGTTCCGGCGCGTTCCGCCAGAAAAAAATTGTATATATATATGAAAAATAAACATTTTTTTATGGACAACCATTTTTATTTATATAATATGCTCTACATGGTTGCCATTGTTTTGAAAACACATTTCAATACGTGTTCCCCACTGTTGATGAACACGCATTAGCACAGTTGACGTTATGCTTGTAATGGCGTTGGTGATACGTTCCTTTAGATGATTTATGTCTCGTATCTTTTCCTGATACACCATGGCCTTCAAGTGCCCCCAAAGATAGAAATCAAGGGGGGTGAGATCTGGGGATCTGGGAGGCCACTCCACAGAACCACGCCGACCAATCCAAGCATCCGGAAACTGCTGCTGATCCAAATACCGACGCACGTGAAGACCATAATGAGGTGGAGCTCCATCTTGCTGGAAGTAAACTGGGAAGTTACCTTCCTCGTTTAGCAGGGATGGGAAAATCTCTTCTTGCAACATGTTAAGATACCTTTCGGCATTAAGATTTCCACTGACAAAAATTGGTCCAATAATTCTGTCACCCCATATCCCGGCCCACACCATCACTTTACCGGCACCTTGCATCTTCGTCGGACTCAGCCAGTTAGGGTTAGCATTACTCCAATAACGTATGTTTTGCCGATTAACCTCTCCATTGACGTAAAAATTTGCTTCATCAGTAACATAAAAACAAACGTTTAATTTTTCCTATGTATGGAAACTTACGGCCCACCCTGTATATATATATCTATCGCGTCGTGTAGTTTGTCATCGCTGTTACTGACTACGCCGTCGCCATCCCGGACTCCCAAAATGATCTGTTCAAGCGAAGCTAATATTTACTTTTAATTTTTTTCTCCCCTAAACTCCGCGCCTTTATAAAGACGTTATCGGTAAGAGAGTTGACTTCTGATACCACGTGATGTGGGTTCGAGTACCACTCGGTGCCTTTTCCTTTCATTCTCTCGTTTAAAGCGCGGTTACCGCGTGTCAAATCGTGTGAATTCCCACTGTGAGGATTTGTACGTAGCGATTATCCTTGATCGGCCGTTTATACGAGGGAGGTTTCTTGACTATGATTGATATTAAAGAAAGATGCGAGTAGTTGGGGTTTATTTTTGTGTGTTTGGGAGCAGCCGTCATTCCCTTCCCTCACAGAGATAAAATCGTTTATGGAGACTCAGGTTTTTCTGTCAAAAGTCGGAAATGGGTCGAGAATTTGTCGCAATCGCATATTGATGCTCCACTTTGGCCGATTTCGCATACTAGTGTTTCTCAACCTTGTGATATTCAATCGACCTATCAAATTAGCAGGAAGTCGAAACTTGGTACACTTGTAAACTGAACCCTACTGATGAATATATTAAAAGTCCCAACAAATCCAAGTTGTGCTCCAGCCGCCATCTTGGAAAATGGCGGCCGAATTTCGGTTTTTTGGAAATAACTTCAGACCCGTAAAAGATACGAAAATTTACCAAGAGAGCAAAATCATTCTACATAAAAAGACAAACATGTTCTGTTCCCAACTTTGTTTTGTACGATGAAAAATAAAAAAAGTTACGCAAAATACAAAATTCCTTTATTCTATGAATCAGTGCAGACATGACGTTCAAACTTGGTTAATGGGTAGAAATTCGAATATTTTGTTGCAATTTATTATTTCAGAACCATGACAGTTTGTTTTTTATAGGTAGTTTGGTAAAAAAGTAAAGCACAACAGAAAGAGCTAGAGAAAAATACTGTAATGTAATTTTTTTGATGACGGGTAGGAGCTAAGTTATCGGTTTGGAGTAACATTATTTAAAACAGTTATTTTATTCCTTCATTAGACATCTAAGTATTGAAAATGGAAATAATTATGAATGCTATTCTCAATACATACATTACTAATATATTTTATGTAAAATATGACATGCATTTTTCCTTATCTTGTATACTGAAGAAAAATGTAACATAGGAAGAATTTTCATGTATTGATGATGACCATGATGTTCAGACAGGTTTTATGGATTGAACATAAAATAACATCTTATTGAATGGTCACAGTAATCCTTAGACACTTGGGAACATCACTATAGCTAACTTTAATCGTCTGTTGTTACCTAAAATGAAAATGTAGTAATCTAAGTCTTGGAGTGCAAACGCAGTAATACAGTATATAGCTTTAACACTAAGGCACTGTGTGACATCTCTAATGTTGAATAAAGTCATCTAACATGAGCTAGGAAATAAAATGTAATTGTGTCTCCCTGTTTAAGTATAATTTTCTAATTACTACGCAAAAATAAGCTAGATTGTACATTTATTGCATTATGTGTAGTGTCATATTGCAACACACTCAGTTATCAGTTGTCTAGTAGCGTTTCAACATAAGAGTTCTCGCAGGTAGTTCCTTCACATCCTCCACACATCGCTGAGCACAGCAAACCAAACTGTATGCACTTGCATCTCTTGGTGCATCCTAGCTTGCAGTTACATGAAATGAGGTTAAGAAGTTGTGATGGAGCGGCTTCCTTGGTAGTAGGGACAGGCCTCAGTGATTTCCCTGTCATGGACCATCCCCACTCTGTTGGCTCCAGGCAGTTTCCTAACCATTCTTGGACCTGCAAGTACACTCTGTATGAGTGTTGCTCTGCTGCTGCACTGGTCGGAGGTAGGGATGCTAGTTGAAAAGATGTATCTAACTTCTTTTTTGCTACTATGCGATTATACATGAAGTATCTTAGCTCATCCAAGGACTTTGATTTTGATCCGTACATTTTTAAGAGGAACTTTTCCCCAGCAGCTTTGATATCTTCTTTACTGGCATCCTTTTGGTTAAATATTTTCATTTCTTCTCTCATTTCTGTATGGTTCTGTAGAAGTTGGAGACCTCTAACTTTTCCTTTTTTATACAAAGCTGATGTGGTATCGCATCCAGTCATGGCGTGAGCAGATAGCAAACTTCACAAGCCTTCCCCATGTTTTTTTTCTCACTTTGGATGCTGAAAATACGGGGTGTGCTGTTTGATTTCCCTGGTTTGAGAAACCAAATTTCAAAGTCTTCATGGGCTGGAGCAGTTAGAAGCACTAGAAGATCCGTATCCTGGCCAACAACTACTGTTTGATTTTTGTGTTTAGCTTGATCTAGAGCAGCCTTAACAATAACAGTATCTGCATCACTCTCCGCCTGAACAACAGAATAACCTTTGATCATACTAGACACAAGAGATGCAATCAGGGCCCGTTTGTTGTTTCTGTTAGCAAGAAAATCTGATTGTGGTATAGTGGTTGGTGTATTCTCATTAAATATGATATCTCTAGAAGTTCTTTTTGCTGCTCGTCGCTCTTGCTCGGCTGTCTTAGTGGTTTCTCTGTCAGGATAACCATCAAACACCACTGTACAGTTTTTACCGTAATTGCTCTCTACAGAGGTTGTATACAAGTCAAACAGCTGACCAAATGTAGCGGGTTTTGGCCAAACAACGCAATGAAGAAGGTTTCCTCCATCTAAAATGTAGTGAGGATTGGCTGGTAAAGCTAACATCTCGTTGTGCGACTGAAAAGCATTGATCAGAGAAGACTTTGTGACTTTTCTTAACAATGTTGAGTCAAATAATGATGGAGGCACACTTGCCAGCTCATACTGAAAGTACCCTTTAACTTCTGTTTTGCTTATGTCCAAACATATCATTAGTTCGTCTGTCATTCACTTTGAACTATTACTTCGGTATATTAACTCATAACCTCCGATTGAGTGAATAAATGTTACAGATGAATCCGTAGATATAATCATAATTAAGAGTATTTATTAGAAGTAGAATATAGGAAATTAGGGACAGAGTTGCCCATATCTGCTAGAAACAAGAAAATGTATTGGTATAAATATTTAGAAAACCAGGTACTGTCACAATTTATATTTCTACTAGCTCGTTCCTGTGAAATATTTTTTCACAAAATCACCCATACAAAGTAAGAGAGGTTTCTGAAAATAGGCAGTCATAACAAAACCAAAACATTCGCTTTTTTTACCTACAAACCCAGTTTGAACGTCGTGTCCGCATTGATTCATAGAATGAAAAGATCTTTGGTTTTGCATAACTTTTTTATTTTTCATCGTACAAAACAAAGTTGGGAACAGAAAATGTTTGTCTTTTTAAGTAGAATGATATTGCTCTCTTAGTAAATTTTCGTATCTTTTACGGTTCTAAAGTTATTTCCAAAAAACCGAAATTCGGCCGCCATTTTCCAAGATGGCGGCTGGAGCACAACTTGGATTTGTTGGGACTTTTAATATATTCATCAGTAGGGTTCAGTTTACAAGTTAAGTGTACCAAGTTTCGACTTCCTGCTAATTTGTTAGGTCGATTTTCCTAAAATTCCTCTACTATGAGGCCTCCCGTTTTCTTCTCACGTGTAAATCCATACAGTGGCGTTCGTAAGTATTCGTACAAAGAAATATTTTAGTTATATTCGCTCGTATCTTTTGTATCATGCATACGATAGTTATGAAAACGTTATCGTTTGTAAAGGAAAAAAATTGACAAGAAAGTAGTTTAATTCCAACACACAATGCAAAACATCAAAGAATTTGAGGAAAATAAAAAAAATTAAAATGCAAAAGTTTTTGTACATTCAATTACAAAATTATTTAATACTTTGCGTGTCCACCTTTTACTTCGATGATTCGTTTTGGGTATTTTTTCTACGGGATTTCGACATCTGTCGGTACAAATTTTAGCCTATTCATTCTTCAAATGAAAATTGTTCCAATTCATTTAGGATGCGAAGTTTCTCTCGCGGACACCTTTTTTCAAATCAACCATAAATTCTCGATTGAATCGAGATCTGGGCTTTGAGTGGGCCACTCGAAAAGCTTTAAAGTCTTTTGTTAAAGCCATTTTATGGTACGCTTACTTTTATGTTTGGGTTCATTATCTTGTTGCAGTACCCAATTGCGTGCGATCCATTCGCAACTCCCAAAATGAAGGCAGCTTTTAAAAATTTTCTGATCCGATATTTCTTTTCGAATTCAAGATTCCATTTATGGCGACAAATTTTCCCAGACCAGAAGCGCTGAAGCATCCCCAAAGAAGCAAACTATCACCACTATGTTTAACCGTTGGAAGGATGATTTTTTCCTCGAATGCAGCATTTGATTTTCGCCAAATATACCTTTGCTCGTTGTTCCCGAATAATTCAATTTTGGTCTCGTCTATCCAGAGAACTTTTTTCCAGATTGCAAATCCATCATTTTGATGATCCTTGTCCTATTCTAAACGAGGGTCTCTGTGCGTTTTTCGTAACGGGTTTTCTTCGTGTAACTCTTCCACGCAGACTATTCTTTCTCAACGTCCGACGTACAGTAGAGGGATGGACATCGATCTCGGTCTTAATGTTTTGCGAATATCACTCGTGGATTCGCGGCAGCCATTCTTTCAATCCCTCTAGCTATACGTTCTGAAATCTTGCGAGGTCGTCCACAACTTGGTACACTTTTGATTGTTCCAAAGCCTTTCCATTTCTTTATAACTGCAGCAACCGTCGTAAATGGAATTCAAAGTTCTTCAATCTTTCTATAACTCTTTCGGTAACGGATCCATTGATTACTAATGGCTTGTAGTCATCCATCTTCTATGAAGATTCAGAGTGAATTCTATAATTCAGAATTGCCAACAGTTTTAATCAATAAACAGCCAACTACTGATAAAAAATTTAAATTCTTCAAGCCAAAAGTGGACATACAAATTATTAACTAATTTTATAAACGAGTGTACGAAAACTTTTGCATTTTAACTTATTTTCCTCAAATTCGTTGATGTTTTACATTTTATGGTATAAAAGATAAGGACGGGTATAAATGAAATATTTCTCTCTACCAATACTTATGAGCGTCACTGTATGCATTTGGAGTTGATGGTGTTGATGTTTGTTCGTTTATACACGCCTAAACGGCAAAGGTAATCCACCAAATTCAGTATACACATCAAGGGAGAACCAGGGAAGGCTTTAGTAACACACCCGCCCCGCTCAGTCCTCACCCATGGGAGGGTCCCCTAAACGGCTCGATTAATCTGCACTAAATTTAGTATACACATTAAGGGAGAACCAGGGAAGTTTTAGTCCCACAATCGCACCTTCCAGTCCCCCCAGGTTGTGTTTTGGGAGGCTTTTTCTGCGCAAGACTCGGCAGGCATTGTATGTAGTATATATAGCTAATATAACCTTGACTTTGCTTCCGCCCGAATCGTTCATTCAGACGAAGGTCGAGCTTGTTGCTCCACCTTGGACCTACAGCTTAATGTGGAATCAGAACCACGACTCACCACGGGTGGTCAGAAATTACAAAGTCCTTGCCCGGACTCGATCTCACAACCTCCCGATCAGCACCCCAGCGTCTTAACCACTAGGCCACCCAGGGTACCCAACTACCCATTTCATTTATCTACCAACCTATATTTTCTGGAAGAATGAACAGTTGGGTAAGCTGCGCGCCGTCTGCATTCGCCAGGAATCAGACCCGGGGCCGATGTATTCGTAGTCAGGGATGCTAACTACTATATATACTGTAATTTTTTTTTTTTTTTTTTTGAAAGAAAGTTTCCGAAACTGTTATAAATTTCTTCCAACCTTTGCCATTTGAAACCCCATCCCATTCCGTGACCATCCAAGTCCAAAAACAGAGTCCTTCCTATTTTTAAGGTTTTGTCGTGTAACTAAAAAAAAAAAAAAAATTGGAATGAAAATAAAACCTGAAATTTTCTTCTGCATCTTCAAAATAAAAGGTACTGGAACGCGCGGGAATGGCGCGTTCTCCCAGAAAAAAATATATATACATGATGCAAACTCACAAGGAAAAAAAAATTATTCCAAGATCTTTCGTGTATTCAGTAGACCTCGTCAGAGAATGAGATGACGAGGTGGTACTGCTGAGTACATGAAAGTTCTTGGAATCAGGTTTTTTTTCCTTGTGGGTTTGCATCCTTCATTCATTTCACGTGTTTTAAGTGTGAAATTCATCCAGTATATATATATATATATATATATATGTGTGTATATATATATATATATATATATGTATATGTATATATATATAATATATATTATATATATATATATATATATATATATATATGTATATATATATATATATATATATATATTCCCGCAAGGGGGTTCTAAGCTCGTGCTCATGAGTGCTCTTTGTGCTCGTTTGTACGTGCTTGTTCTGGAGGTTTCACGTGCGCCCTCCCGGCCCTAGCACCTAAGGATGATGGGGCTCGTCGACCCTGCAGTTTTTGTCATCCTTGGTCTTTTTCCACTTCGACTGTCCCCTCCACCCTTTCTTTTTCCTCTGTCTTCCTCTCACTTTTTCTTTGTTTTTCCGCCGAGATATGCCCTTTTAAATAGAGGCGAATCGGTTCTTCCCGAACTTAAAAAAAAAAAATAATATATATATATTACACACATTTTAATAATTTGTTTTAATGTGTTTTGTTCTTTTCAGATTTGTTGTTGAACCTATGGCACAGAAATTGACGATAGATGAACGGGTGGAGATAGTTTTAACGTGTGCAGGGCGTGGTAACCCACACTAATCAGTTGCTTCTGCTTTTAATGACAAACACCCTGAGAGGCCGCCAGTTGTTCAGGCATCAGTTGGAAAACTGCTCACTCGCTTCAAAGAAACGAAGTGTTCATGATCGGCCGCGTAGTGGCCGGCCAAAACGCTCAACCGACGCAGCAACATCACTAACGGTACTCAATCACCTCGAAAACAGCCCACGTAAGTCCTTAAGAAAGTTATCCCAGGAAACGGGTGTCTCGAGAAGATCCATTCAACGAATTCTTAAAACAAATCGTTTCTACCCCTATAAAGTCCAACTCATTCAGGAACTGCACGGTGACGACACTGATCGTTGTGTAGAGTTCTGCCAGTGGTTTCTACAACATCGACAGCTTCAGCGAAGGATCATGTTCAGCGACGAAGCGATATTTCACCTCAGCGGTGTGTCAATAGGCATAATGCACGCTGTTGGGCCAATGAGGATCCCCACTGGATGGAGGAAGGACATGCGCAATTCGATCCACAAATTATGGTGTGGGCTGCGCTCTGGGGAGAACGGTTATTTGGTCCGTACTTTTTCGACGGCACTGTAACGGGTGAAACATGTCTGCATATGCTGCAAACGTTTCTAATGCCCATACTGGACGACATTCCATTGGCAGAACGGGCGGAGATGTGGTTTCAGCAGGATGGTGCACTACCACATTTCGCAACCATCGTCCGGAGCTCTTTAGATGAAACATTCCCAAGGAAGTGGATCGGACGGCGAGGGCCCGTCGAATGACCACCTAGGTCTCCAGACCTCACGCCTCTTGACTTTTTCTTGTGGGTCATCTCGAGTCGGTAGTCTATGCTGATCGACCCAGAACCATACGTTCTCTAAAGGATAAAATCACATCCGTGTGCGCGAAAATCAGTAACAATGTGTTAAGGAATGTTCAAACATCATGCATTTAACGCATCTGAATGTGTGTCCAAGTGAAGGCCACCAATTCGAACATTTATTATAATTTAATAAAATGTGCCTAGCCTATGGTTCTTTGACTTTTCCACTATATATATATATATATATATATATATATATATATATATATATATATATATGTGAAAGGAGTTTTATTTGTGATGTGTGTGTATATATATAACGCACGCACGCACGCACCGGTTGATCGATCTTCTTTTAATCTTTCATCACCACAACCAGTTAATTCTGGAACAGTCTTCCTCGATCCATTCCTTCTTCACTCCCTCCCTCCCTCCCTCCCTCCCTCCCTCCCTCCCTCCCTCCTCCTGTCTGACCTCAATCTAATCTTCAGAGTTTCTCGAAAACTCTGGACCTGGATTTTGGCTCGCTCCTCCTAGGCGTTCACGCTTGACCCCTCCTCCCCGCAGTATATATATATATATATATATATATATATATATAATATAATTATATATATAGTGTATAATAATATATATATATATAGTTGTGGGTGATTATATATATTAATATATATTATATTATATATATATATAATATATATTTATATTATTTTATTTTATTTTATTTATTTTATTTTATCGGAATTGTTTTCACTGTTGGTAAATGGTGAGTGAACCTACTTACATTAACGATTCGAATGAATTATAAATTGTGAAAGGGTTTTATTGATAAACGCCTCACGGAGAAACATCTTTCACTCAACCGTGAGTCCACGCAAACATGACTAAACTCGCGACAACTCTTTATGTATATGCATTGTAATTTTGGTTAAGATCGGTAGAACACACCCAAACTCGATATGATATTTATCAAGCGAGAAGAAAGAAAAAAAAAAACAAGATACTTTATTCTATACTAAGTTGGCGGAATGTATTATCGAGATATTATTTTCGAAATTATTAAATTTGGCCATATTCACTAGTCAACACTATCTCGTCCCGTGACGTACGTAGTCGTATTAATTATCATTAGTCAATCGGCGATCAGCGGCTGCCCCAATGTCACGTGATGCCGCGCAAGCGGCGGCTGAAATTTAATTCAACAGCGCTTAGAATGGCTCTGTGGTGGAGCTCCCAGTCCGAATGGACGATCCGTCCAAAGATAGGTTAGGGATAACTTACCTTTCCGGGTCTCGAATTCATTAGGGGTACCCATGCCCGGTTAGGTCAACTGTATGCCCTCGACAATTGGTAGGTTGTTTCGTTATTTTCGTTAGCCAACAATATCACGACCGAACGAATTGTCAAGGGCATACAGTTGACCTAACCGGGCATTCAATTAACCTTCGTGGTATCCAACGCCATAAGCGATTATACCCGGAAAGGTAAGGTTGGGTCATTGTCGGGACCCGGAAAGGTAAGTAGCACCAGGTTAGGTTAGGTTAGGTTACTTTTGCCGTGAATATTACTGACGAAAATAGGTTTTTCTGGTGTATTTCATGCTGTTTCAATTCATTCTGGCCTTTTCAGCTCACAATTTCCCTCTTCTTCAAAGCCTTGGGGGGGGGGGGGGTGTTATCTTCATAAGGGTGCATTTGCGCCAAAAATGAAGGTCAGATTCAATTGAAACAGCACGAAATACACCAGAAAAACCTATTTTCGTCACTAGTTTGGGTGGATGTGTTCTACCGAATCTTTACCGTACGTTTTTCCGTCTCGTTCAAAAGGGGAAAAAGATAGTTTGAAGTTCGTTTTGAAGTTGTCTTTTAAAGCTGTTTCAATCATAGTTTTCTATTTTTTTTTCAAAAAAAAGAATGAATCGTTTCTGGGAATATCAATATCTGGTGTCACTTTTTTTTTTAATTCTTTATTAATAAAATCTCGGCTATTAAGTATATAGTAATCACGGAAACACGACATTATTTCACGCGTGACTCGTTTGCGTGTGCGTGCTTGCGCGCTTGCGCGAGTAATGAAGGTGAATTTAAGCTCAATTGTACGATACCTGGGAAGAGGTTTCTTTTTGGGTGTGTTTCGAGCGTTTAAATAGGTTATTTTTTGTGGGAGAAGTAATTTATTATTAATATGAAGTCGTGACCCAATCAGATTATTTCGTCAAATAGTTTTAGTCGCGTATGATGAGCATATTTTATGCCATAACCTTTGGTTTGGTTAACCTTTGGTTTGGTTAACCTTTGGTTTGGTTAACCTTTGGTTTGGTTAACCTTTGGTTTGGTTAACCTTTGGTTAGCTTCCGCCCGAGTTGTTCATTCTGACGAAGGTCATTCTTTTCACTCCACCTTAGACCTACAGTTTAACGTGGAATCCGAACCACGCCCCACCATCAGCCCAGAGTCTTAACTACTAGGCCACCCAGGGTACCCATTTATCTACCAACCACTTTCTTTATTGTGTGCAGGGATGAACAGCTGGGTTTTGTCGCGCGCCGGCTGACGTCACCGTGTCTCGAACCCGGTGCCGATGGATTCGTAGTCAGCGACGCTAACCACTACACCACCGTATGATAGCCGTATCATAGGTATCACAAACGGATAGGGTTGGTTGGGATGCAGAGTTGGATTTAACAAATGATGACTAGTAAAGATTCACCGTTAATATCGCGCCTCTCCTCCTCCTCCTCCTCCTCCTCCTCCTCCTGCAATACCCCGTCATTCATCCGGTCTTTTCGTTATCTATTTATTCCTCATTCAGCATTATCACGACAGCCTCTCGCCCGTGATGACTTTATCGTCTTTCCTGCAAGATCTTATTTTCCTTTCTTCGCCCCTTTCCCCGCCAGCTTTACTCCTATAATAATTGCCCATTTCCCGCGCTCTCGCTTTCGACACCCTTCGTCTTTCGTATCGCAGCGACCACTCTCATTAACGCCCCTCATTCAGGTAGTCTGTACAAATATTTCGGTTTCTAGTACGTAAATGTTTGAAGAAATAAGTTACGTTTATCATTAACTATTACTTTAATTTTCAAAGCGAAGAAATTTGTGTCTGAGGGGTTAGGAGGGGAGAGTAAAGCCTCTTAAATTTCTGCTTTCGAAGTCGCTTCGCGGTGAACTTTTGCAAAACGTTTTTTCCATAGCTGAGTTTTATGTTCATGGAAGACTTCCTCTTCATTTCTTGCTTGATTCCGAGCGTCTTACGTTGCATTCCGAGCGATAAGGAGGTTTCTTTTTTTAACTTTTTTTCGGAGAGGTTGATTTTATATCAGGATTTCCTATCATTGGAGGCCAGTTTGTCGACATCCTGGATTTCTGGCCGTTCTGGTATATCGCGTCTTCTGATCAGTTTGCTCTCGCTCGAAAGATCTTTCGGGGAGAGGTGGTCTCGTTGTCCGAGGGGGCGGGGGAAGGAATTCTAATTATTAAAATCTATTTCTCGTGCGTGCGCGCCAACACACACGCCCACTTTCACAATTTTTATTTTTTTTTACACGAATTAGTGGTGTAGCGGAATTTATTACTTCGTTAGTCTTATTATTCCGTAAGATTGGTATGCTTTGCGAAGTAGTACCTCTCAAATCGGATGAAATAAACGCGCACGCACGCGCATTCTTCGTTACCAAATTGGTACTTTGACTACGTCAGGGCCAATGTCGTATCACCACTTGCCGTCTATCGGTGAAGTTAAGTGACTGGATCTGGAGAGTAGTTGGATGGGTGACAATCCCCCGCGTCCAGATAATGTAGTGACCCGTGGTTCAGATCCCGTGTAAAGCTGTAGATCCCCACCCCGTCATATGATCAGTGGTTCGCAACCTTTTTGAGGCGACGGCCCCACTAGAGCTGATTCGAATAACTCTTGGTTCACCTCACATGTTGTTAAGGTGGTATGTGTACACAAGGCTTAATAAGCAAATTTTTATTAACATTTATTAACCTAATGCCAAAAGAGAAGCAAGCGAGCCCACCGGTTGGAAACCAGTGCCACAAAGGTTGTGCAGGAGGTTAAAGAACCCTATCAAACGACAAATTGGTATTTTATTTTTCATATTTATATAAATAAAATTTACCCCATTTCACCTATCAACCCCAAAGATAAGTCACCAACGTCTCCGACGAGAAAATCCTGCTTTGAACCCTTCAATCGCCCTATAGTGTGTCGTAAATTTTTATTGTAGTTTCATTGTAATCAAAATTGAACTTAGGGTTACAGGAAGGTTTTATTATTACGACGGTAAATATTTTCTCGATGTCAATATTTTTCAAAAAGGACCCAATTTGGTACGAGATATGTTACACACACACATACACACACTTTTAAAGTTTTTCCCACATGATTTTTTCTCTATTGCTATCTCTTTTCCCCCCCTCCCCCGTAGTCTGGCACTACCATTCTCTATGGTATGAGAAGGCACAAATTCCAATTCCTCTTGTTTTTTCCTATTTCCCCTTTGTTGCTTGAACCAATTTGTTCACTTCCCTTCTAAGGGTCATCCACGAAATAGCAGCAAACTGGCATTGATCCTGGCACTGTTCTCGTTTCTCTCGGAGTTGGATCCGAGGGAAGATAAACGAACGAGTCCGTGATACGAAGGCAATAATGTACCATAATAAAAACGATTGGAATTTTTCCCCTCCTGTCGATATTGTTTCATCTGACTTCAAATTTAACTGTTTCACTTTCACTTCTATCACGTGTGTGTGTGTGTGTGTGTGTGTGTGTGTGTGTGTGTGTGTGTGTGTGTGTGTGATAAAAGGGCCCTGCGAAGCTTCGAGATTCCATTTGATTTCGAATCAGGAGAGAGGATTCTATTTGATTCGTTAGCTTGGGCTGCGGTTCGATATTTTCGAATCTCCATTAAGTCCTGTAAACATCATCAGTAATGTTATTTTGAAGAATACTTTAGTAACTAAACACTTTTCTTTTACTTAGATTATAATTCAGATTACAATTCAATCTATACACTGAGACCAATCTCTTGCGCAGTAACACTTTTATCATACTTTAACATCATTGTTCCTCCTCATGATCAAATACTTAATAAATTTTTTTAGGATTTACTTTGTCCTTTGTTCTCAAGAAGGTTTAATTAATTTTATGCTTATTACTAATTGCGATGATTCCTCATTTCACGGAGGTCAGGCTTGTTGGCCTGATGAGATGGTTTCTTGCACTCTCCACTTCACATAGCCAAGTATCTCGACTCATCTGGAATTGTTTTGAGCCAGGCGTTTAGTCCTTTTTGAAGATATCCACCGCACACCACTCGTGTTCTTTAGTTCTTTGGGCAACTGGTTGAACAGTCTTGCTCCTCTCGCAACAAAACTATTTTCCTTCAGGCTTGAGGATGTTCCATGTCTAGCCTTCAATTTGGGAACACGACACATTCTTCCTTTCCTACTTTCCACCGTTTGAGTGGTTATAGAGTTCAAAGAAAGATTAGGGACTAGTTCCTCCATTATTTTCAACGTGTAAATTATTGTGTGCTATTCTTCTTTCCAGTGAAAATAAATTTAAATCACGTAACCTTTCCCAGTAATTTAGTTCTTTGCATCCACTCATCTTGGCTGTGAAGCTTCTCTTAATCCCTTCTAGTTGACTAATGCCTTCGATTTTTATATGGGGATGTTAAGGTCCAGTAGCATTCCAACTTCGGTATGATCAGTATTTTCAACAGAGAAATCATTATATTCCTATTGCTTCTTTTAAAGGTTCTCTGTATCTCTCTAGTTATTCTTTTTGCTCTGTTTATTATTTCAAATTTTATATACTTACTGTTGTTGTTGTTTGTTTTGCCGATCAGCCCACCCTGATCGAGCAAGCGGGTGGCACGCAGGTAACCGATCGCCCTCTCCGGAGTGGACCAGAGTTTCAGCGCACTAGCGATGGTGTGTGCGTTGTTGTGCTAAAGCGTACAGTCTGTCATAATGTGTTCAATTGTTCGTGGTGTGTCCTGGCACAGGTGGCGGGTGTCCTCTGTGGAGTTGTCTAGTCTGTGTTTATATGTCCGTAAGTTGGGGTGATGTCCACATCGGAATCGTGCTAAGTTAACTCGATCCGATCTGCTCAGGCTGATCTCTGACCTGTTAATGGGTGGCGGCTTCGCACCTAGAACCGCATTCGGACCGAGTCGTGTCAGTGCTTTGTGGGTTAGGTGTGTGTATGTACGTGTCTTCTGTACTGTGTGATGTCTGTGGGGCGTGGTATGGAATGGAGTATTTGGTTATAATGTGTCTCTGGTGGTACCTTAATGGTGCAAGGTGTCGATGCATGATTGTACATGTAGTGGCAAGGGTGTTGCGGGTTAGTTGTCGCTGCTGCCATGAGTTGTGTTCCCCTCATGTCTAAATGTTCCCTAATTTTCAGTATTTTTGTTTGTGTGCGCAGGTGTTCTATTGGTGTTGTTTCAGTGCATCCTGTAATATGAAGTGCGTTGTTTTGTATTGTCTGAGAGATGTTTATGTGTGTGTTTGAGATAATGGGTGCCCAGCATGGGCTAGCGTAGTTCATAACTGAGCGAATATATTGTTTGTTTGAGTGATATTGTTTCCTGCTGGTGTCCGAAGTTTGTGCCTGTTAGTACCCAAAGCGTGTTAAGTCTTGAGGTGCATTTGTTTTTAATGTCCTGACTGTGGTTTGCAAAAGATAATGATGTGTTGTATGTGACCCCAAGTATTTTGGTCCTGTGAGTGTGTGGAATGTTGGTGGTGTTTAGTGTAAGCTGTGGACTCCGAGTGTGGAGTTATCTGGTGTTGTGTTGCTTGAAAGCAAGGTAATGGTTGATTTTGTGGGCGCTACTTTGAGTCTATTGTGTGTGAGCCAGTCTTGTATAGTGTTTATGTATGTTTTTAGGTTATTTGTAGCGGTGTCGATGTTGTTGTGGGGGATGTTAATGATGTCATCTGCATATGATGATAAGGTAAGCTGGTTATCTATGGGTGTTGGAATGCCATGCATGTATAAGTTGAACAGTGTTGGTGAGAGAACAGAGCCTTGAGGGACCCCGTTCGGAAAAAGCTTGTTTTTGGATGACTTGCCATTAAATGTGACATGCGAGTATCTTCCTGAAAGATAGTTGCTCAGCTACCTTTGGTGTTACTGTGCATGTTTGTGTTGAGTATTTTGTTATGAGAGGGAAGCGTGGGATAGCATCAAATGCTTTACTAATGTCTATTGTTGCTAATAGTGTACGTTCAGCTGGTCGTCTGGAGTTGATGCCATCCATGATGTGCTGCGTGAGGTTAGTGAGTAATGTCGTGGTTGAGTGGTGAGGTCTGAATCCATGTTGAGTAGCGATAGTGGTATGTGGGTTGGTGATTTGTAGATTCTCTTTCTGTTACTTTGGAAGGTGTGCATAGTAAAGTAATGGGTCTATAGGAAGCTGGTTCTGTTACAGTTTTGTTTGGTTTGAGTTGTGTAATAATTTTACCTTGTTTCCATATGTCAGGAATAATAGTGTTCGTATGAATATGTGCTGATATTTGTGAGAGCTAGTATTCCCTGTGGGCCCAAGTGTTTAAGGTGTATGTTAGATATGTTGTCTGGTCCAGTAGCCTTCGAATTCTTAATGTTTTTGATGGTGGTGGTCTGGTCTGTATTGAAGGGTGTAATGGTCGTGACGAGTCTGTAGGTTTTCTTGTGCCTGGCTGTTTGTCTGTCTGCGTGTTTCTGGTTGTTGTCTCTGTTTAATTGACTTATCTCTGCTTAGTGATTAACTAGAATGTTAGCTTGTTGGGATATTATTTTGGCTGCGACAGATAGCCGCGTGTGAGGTGTGAATGCCGCTGTTAGAGTGGGTAATGCTGTTTATAGTCTTGTATAGCCTGGATGCATTTGTGGAGTGGTTTAGTGTTATGAATTCACTAAATGTTTTTTTTTTAGTTTGTTTATTTCTGTGTTGAGCTGTTGTATCTGCTGTTTTATGGTTTGTGTGTTATGTTTGAGGTTGTTACGTTGCCTTATGAGGTGGGCTATTTCTCTAGTGTAATTTGAGTTGTATTTCCTAATGTTGCCCTCGGGTTTGTATTTGTTTGCATTATTGATGATCTGATTAAATGTCTTGAGTGTTGTATTGATGTTTATGATGGGTGTGCTGTTTAATGTGGTGAATTGTTCCTCAGTCTGTACAGGGTGTCCCAGAATTAACTATCTATTTCAATGAAATCGGACATTTTTAAAAAACACACTTTTATTTATGTTTATCATGTTTAATATGTGTTAAAAATGTATAAATTTCTAAATTTTTTTCATAATTTTATTTTCATAATTTTTTCATTATCTGGTCCAATGAAGACCGTCTGAAGTCATAGAATGGCAAAGAGACTCTCCAAAAGTTAACGTGTGGCTTGGAATGACCAAATCCAAAATTTATGGCCCATTCTTCTTTGCGGAAGCAACTGTAACAGGTACCGTCTACCTTGATATGCTTCAGCAGTTTCTCGAACCACAGCTTCTTGATGATGGCATTCTTGATAATGTTGTGTTTCAACAAGAAGCATTGATCTTTTGGCGATAAACTTTTGTTTTTATGAAACCCCATGCAAAGAAATCCAGGGGTGTCAAATCCGGAGAACGCGGAGGCCAAGGTCGAGGTCCTCCACGTCCAATCCACCGATTCGGAAGCGTCTGTTGAGGTATTCTCGAACAATTAGAGCATAATGACATGGTGCTCCATCTTGTTGAAACACAACATTATCAAGAATGCCATCATCAAGAAGCTGTGGTTCGAGAAACTGCTGAAGCATATCAAGGTAGACGGTACCTGTTACAGTTGCTTCCGCAAAGAAGAATGGGCCATAAATTTTGGATTTGGTCATTCCAAGCCACACGTTAACTTTTGGAGAGTCTTTGCCATTCTATGACTTCAGACGGTCTTTCATTGGACCAGATAATGAAAAAATGATGAAAATAAAATTATGAAAAAAATTTAGAAATTTATACATTTTTAACACATATTAAACATGATAAACATAAATAAAAGTGTTTTTTTTAAAAACTTGTCCGATTTCATTGAAATAGATAGTTAATTCTGGGACACCCTGTATTTTGAACTGTTCCCAATCAGCTTTCTTGTAATTCCTGTAAGTGTCCCTAAGGCTGTTGGGGCAGAGTGTAGAACGTGTTGTAATGATGATGGGCAGGTGGTCTGATGACAGTTGTTTTTCTGTTCTCCAGTGTGTGTGTTGCTAGTGAGGGGGAACAGAACGTTATGTCTGAGGAGGAGTTTGAGTATCCTACTTGATGTGGCATGTGTGTATGTTCTTCTGTATTGTTAAGAATGAAGAGGCTGTTTAGTTGTGTGGCTGTGTTACTTTAGGTGAATTCGAACGAGAGGGTTCAGGATCGACCTACAGTCGACCCCTCTGCAACATCCTGCCTCATTTGCAGGATTTAGTGAAGGAGGGAATTGCTGTCTGATCTCTTCCTGCCCTCGTAGCCAGCCACGCATGGCTGGTCAGGGACTTTGCATAGGAATTTGTCCATCTGGTTCTTGAAGTTATTCAGGTCGGTGTGCTGGAGATTCCTCACTTCTTTTTGTAGGACACTGAAAAGCTTTGGGCCTCGTATTCTGAGGGTATTTTCCATCCTCGTTTTCATGGCCCCTTGTCCCACCGCAGTTGGGACCCTACAAAATCTGCTCCTTTTCTCATTCCAGTTTTTCTACTTCATTTCTAAGGTTAGGGACAGAGCCCTCAAGGATTTTCCATATGTATGTATATTATTGTGTACTGCTCGCGCCTTCTTTCAAGAGAGTAGAGTTTCAGTGATTGTAGTCGAGACTAGTAGTCCTCACCTTCCGTTTCCTCTATCTTAGATGAAAAAGTCCTTTGTTATAGCTTCAGTGTTCGAAATAAATTAAAAAAAAAAAAAATATATATATATATATATATATATATATATATATATATATATATATATATACATATATATATATATATGATACACAGACAGTGCATGGAACAAGGAACTCTTCTGGGATAATTAAATCCACTATAGTCCGAATAAGTAATGGTAAATGACAAATACTATAGTTTTTCTTTTTCATGATATAGCTAGTGATGGGACGATTAATCGGAATCGAGAATCGGAAGAATCGAGCATTTTTCAGGAATCGGAATCGAGAGAATTGTACCATTATTTCCGATTCTTAAAGCGATTCTTTAACTTTTAATTGAACCAGTTTTGCAATGTAAACTTTAAAATTTAAATGAAAGAGGATAACAAATTTTATTTTTATTGTATTGTAGCTCTACATTAAAACATGTATATCCATGATGTGTAATCGAGAAGATTAAAATGAATTGTTACAACTTACAGTTGATTTTTATTTTTAAACCAATCTATTATAATTTATAATTTATATTACCATACTCATAATGTAAATAGTTAATCTTACCAGAGTAAAATAAGCACACCGGACAAAAAATTAGTCACCCCTCTCAGAATGTACCTAATAACGTGTGACGGCGCCTCTGGCCTTGATAACCGCACGAATCCGGCGAGGCAGTGACTCTACGAGGTTGTGCATGTACTGAACATCGATTTGCTGCCACTCGTTCATCAGCCGGTCCCGAAGTTCCGCCAGAGTCCGTGGGTGTCTATTCCTGCGCTTCACTTTCTGTTTCCAGCCTGAACAACACCTTCGACGCATTCAGGATTAAATGCTTCATTGGACCTGCGATGTACTCGTCGCCTCCCATCATTGGAGAACAAACAAAAACGGGACTCATCGGACCAAATTACACGTTTTCAATCTGCCGCAGTCCAGTTTTTGTGCCTCTGAGCCCATTTATAACGTGCCAATTTGTGACCTGCTGTTAACAGCGGCCTCTTCCGTGGTACCCTGCTCCAGATGTCCATCGCATGCAGTTCTCGTCGCAATGTTCGTTCGGAAATTGGTCGCTGGAGAACCTCATTGGTTTCTTGGAGTAATTGTTCTCTGGTTTGAAAACGATTTGCAGTTACTAGACGAGAAACATGGCGGCGGCCCCTATTGTCGAGAATTGTTTTCCGGCCACAGTTACGCCGTCGATTTTCAGTTGATTGCGAACTACACCACTCTTTGTAAACTCGCTGGACAGTACGCGTTGACACACCAACAAATTGGGCTACTTCAGACATTTTGTGTCCGTGGGCTCTGCCAAACACGATGGCTCCTTTTTGCCACTGAGTAACGTCTGCCTCACGACCCATTTTGCAGACTATATCCAACACACACTTTGTTCTTCACCACCTCACGAAACAGATCTGATCCTGTGTGCTACGTCACCGCTACTTGTCACTTACCAATGCTACATCAGCGCCCTCTGTGTGACCTTGAACTTCCTACTATCGGTGCTATTAGGGGTGACTAATTTTTTGTCCGGTGTGCTTATGACAATTTCCAGAAAAACAAGTATAGAATTATATTTAAAAATATTGAGAATCGGAATCGAGACTTTTTAGTGGAATCGGAATCGTTAAAAATTTTGGTATCGTCCCATCACTAATGCTAGCCCGACGTGGGCAACGGGTCACTCGCAAAGAGGTCCCATAAATATAGCTTCCCTCACCAGCTATCTGCAAAGCAGACAGGATCCAGCTTTGGGGCATGGATCCTGTCTGCTTTGCAGATAGCTGGTGAGGGAAGCTATATTTATGGGACCTCTTTGCGAGTGACCCGTTGCCCACGTCGGGCTAGCATCATGAAAAAGAAAAACTATGGTATTTGTCATTTACCATTACTTATTCGGACTATAGTGGATTTAATTATCCCAGAAGAGTTCCTTGTTCTATGCACTGTGTGACTTAGGGCGGAGTGAAAAACTCATTTTTCGAATTTTCAAATTGGCTAGTGTGGAAAATGTGTGGAGTAGTGAGGAAATAAGCTGGTATAAATTTAAAATCATAACATTAATATCTTCAGGTGCCACAATGACCTTCAATATTGAAAAAAATTGAAAAAAGCAGATTTTAACCAATAATTACAGAGTCCACGATGCACAATAGACAAGAATTTATTCACACTTGTATAAAAATAGCTCAGTCAACCTTTAAAAAAAGGTTCTATTCTCTAAAACAGTTTTCTATAGTCAGCTCACTCAGCTGTCACGTGACTACCTCGGTTCAGTGTAGCTGTCGCTCTCGTAGCAGGTGGGTGTTCTGTTGTTGGCGTTACTCAGATAGTCTAAACTATATTTCTTATATATTTTGCATTTCTGTATTGTGTTGCCCTAAGTTTGCCATGTACTATTAACTGAAATTAACGTATAATTGATATTAGCTTTTTCTTTTTCAGATTTGTATACTTTCAAATGTCTCGAGTTTGTGCAAATCAACCAGGGCCTCAACTGAGTGCCCCATGTTTGGTATGGGGAAGATTTGTGGCACAGGAATCTTCCTACATACGAAGGAGTTTTTAAATATTACTTGTTTGTAAGAAACGATTTGAAACAGAATACTAATAAAGATCCTTCATATCTCAAATATTAGAACAAGTTGTTGATAAATTGAAAACAATTTGGGAAAGTGCTTCCGTCCCAATTCTGTCAGACAGGCGAATTGAAACAATGTTCAGAAGCTACCACGAAAAGTATCGTGTCATTATGAAGCCATACCAAAGCAGAAAAATTCTGAGCTTACAAAGCAAAGATTGATATGTTCAAAAAAGAAGCACACACGAAACTTTTTGACATTGCAGCGTGCAAGTGCAAAGTACTAACACAATGTTCTTGTCCCAAAGAAAAAACGGTTCCAAAGGAAGAAGTGACGTTCCTCTTAGATCAAAGGAGTGAAAGAAAACTGTTTATTGATAGAGTAGATATTACACACACAAAGAAAAAAGCATCTACGTTGCTAAGAAAGCAAAAAGAAGCTGTGAGGCTCACCAAAGAATCTTCACAGGAGAAATTGCAGGATACAAATGTTGAATTATCATCATCGACATCAAATAGTGAAAGTGAATCTGGCGAAATATCAGACGATACATTTCCAGAGCCAGTTAGCTCGAAGAGAAAGCTCGAACAACCTGAAGAACAATTATTCAAGAAAAGGAAAACTACAAATCTACCTTCAGTGGCTACTGCTTGTGACAGGACTGCAGTTTCAGATCGAGCTGCAGCATTCATTGTTAGTGCAGTATTGCAAGATATTGGAGAAGTTTCTATTGACAATACATCTGAAGTAGTGGATAGGAGTAAAATCAGAAGAGAAAGACAAAAGAAGAGATCAGAAATTATGAAAGATCAAAATCAGGTCCCAATCAGAGGAATCTATTTTGATGGTCGAAAAGATTCTACACTCTTCCAAGAAAAAAAAGAGTCCAAAGTATATCAGAAGAAGGTAACAGAAGAACATATCACTTTAGTGAGAGAACCTGGTTCAGATTATTTGGGCCATTATTCTGTGAATTCTGGATCAGCTGAAGAAATATGTAAAGGAATGTTTGAGTATATTGGAAATAATGACATGAACCTGGAAAACCTTGTTGCCATTGGATGCGATGGTGCAGCAGTCAACACTGGAGAAAAGGGAGGCGTTATAAGGCTTATAGAATTGAAGCTGAAGAAGCCAGTTCAACATTTAGTGTGCCAGCTCCATGCCAATGAATTGCCATTACGCCATTTAGTTGCAAAGCTGAATGGAAAAACATCTGGCCTCCGCGAATTCACCGGTCCTATTGGCAGGGAATTAGAGAACTGAGAGAGTCTTCCTATTGTCGAGTTTGAAAGGATTGATGCTGAGGAACCAACTGTAGACTGTGAAGATCTTAGCACCGACCAAAAATATCTAATTGATATTCATCAGGCCATAACAAAGGGATATTGCTCATCGTAGTCCAGGCAAAATGGCACATTCACGATGGCTGACTACAGCAAATCGTTTGCTTCGTCTATACGTTTCAACTGTAAGTCCATCTGAGAACCTCATGAACATTGCTTCTTTTATAATGAAGGTCTACATCCCAATGTGGTTTTCTATTAAGCAAAGTACGTCTTTTGTCAATGGCTCAAAACATGTTTTCAAAACTATTGAACTAACAAGAACACTGAATGACGAAGTAAAGGATATTTTAAACCCTGTCATACAAAGAAATGCATTTTTTGCAAATCCAGAAAATATTCTAGCATCAATGATTCATGATGACCGCAGCGCCATAAGAGAATTAGCGTGGAGGCGAATAAAGAAAGCAAGGCAAACAAACAAGGAAAAAGTTGAGGCGTTTCACAGTACCTGTTATTCAATTTGAAGCTACTGATTATACTGATTTAATTAATTGGCAAAAATGCATTGTCACTGAACCACCTGTGACAAGACACCTGACAGAAAATGAGATTGAAGAATTCATAGGAAACAAGAGTACCCCTCCATTCGAGAAATTCCCTTGTCATACACAAGTAGTAGAAAGAATGGTAAAATTAGTGACTGAAGCATCATCGAAAGTATTTGGATTGAACGCGCGAGATGGCTTCATAAGATCAACACTTCAGTCACGTAAAAAAATGCCATCATTCGAAAGTAAAGCTGAATATAAAGTTTAAATAAAACGTTAATAGAAAAAAACATGCGCAAGGATGGGTGGTTGGGAGGGCATGGGTGGAGCTCGACACGCAGCCGCCACCTCGTGGTGAGTTCTGGATTATTTAGATCATTAATCAAAAGAACATTGATCTAAATAAACTAAGAGCTTGCGTAATTCAGTAACTATTTTGGTAATTGGAACACTTAATATATAATAAGTAAGTAAGTTTCAGTTATTGTACTAATGCAGAATATAAGAAAATCATTATATTTCACTTTTTTCGACGGCTTTGTGGCACCTGAAGATATAATTTCGCAGCACTAATATTTATGCACAGTCATTATCTATAGCACCCACATATTTTCCGCACTAGCCATATTTGAATTTCGAAAAAAAGTTTAAAAACCTCATTTTCGATCCGCCCTACTGTGTGTGTGTATCATAAAAAACTCGGGGGACTATTCTGAGTTCATTCCCATATATATATATATATACAGTATATGTGTGTGTATATGTATATACAGGGTGGGCGGAAAGTAGCTCCCTATTTTGGATTGGTAAAAAAATACGTATATTATCCATTTATTTCAGAAGAAATAATATGAAAAGGTAGGCATACATGGTAGGTTTTCTCTAAAATTCAATGTGGGCTCCAACTCTTTCCACCAGCTTCTGGAGCCACCCAGGAATGGCGTACACTGACTTTAGCAGGAACTCCGGCGGGATGGAGGACATGACTTCCCGAATTCGGTCCTCCAGTTCTTCCAATGTCCTCGGTTTGGTGCGGTAGACTTCTTCCTTTACCCACCCCCAAAGAAAAAAGTCGCACGGTGTCAAGTCGGGGCTCCTGGCTGGCCATTGATGTGGACCACGACGACCCATCCAACGCCCAGGGAAGTGGGCATCCAGCCACTCACGGACAACAAGAGCGAAGTGCGGAGTGGCGCCATCTTGCATAAATATCAGATCGTCGATGTTCTCCCATGTGCTGACAACCGGCCAGACCTCGTTTCGCAACATAGCAAGGTACCGCTCAGCATTTATGGTGTTGCGCAGAAGGAACGGGCCCACAACCTGATCTGAGGTCATACCACACCACACCGTTACACTGAACCGATTCTGCCGTTTTTCAGCGGTAACCATGGGATCCTCTCCTGCCCAGTAGTGGCAATTGTGGCGGTTGACAAAGCCTCCGACGTGGAACACCGCCTCGTCGCTCCAGAGGATGTTGCGGAAGAGATGGGGCCAGTCTTCATACCAAGCCAGCATGATTTCCCCGAACTCCATGCGAATGTCGCAGTCCTCGTCCGAGAGAGATTGGCAGTAATGCGGCTTCCACGCACGCCAGTTCAGCTCCTTCTTCAGCACAGTTCGCACTGAGTAGCGGGAGAGTCCACTTTCCCGAGCTGCCTGGCGAGTTGACTTTCGTGGACTCCGTGCGAACATTTCCTGAACTGCCTGCACCGTCTCCTGGCCCTGGATGTCGAAGGGCGACCACATCTTCGAACATCTGCCACAGACCCCGTGGTCATGAGCTTCGAGTGGCAGTTCTTGATTGTTTTCGGGTCCACTTGGGCACGTGGTCCGTGAATGGCCCGCCACCATCTTTGAACTCGAACGACAGATTGCCAAACTTCGTACCGTGCCGCCAACTGGGCACGCTCCTGCAGTGTTAAACGCTCAGCCATGTTACCCTTCAATCTGAAATGAAAAAAAAAAATGAACGTTACAATTGTACCACTTTAGAGAACACAAAGAGAACACTTTAGAGAAAAAAAGATTACCGTTACAATTGTACCACTTTAGAGAACACACCATAACAATATAACAATACAATCACAATTTATACATAATTATATGTAATTTAAATTAGGGAGCTACTTTCCGCCCACCCTGTATATATATATATATATAATATATATATATTATATATATATATATATATATATATATATAAGCACACCGGACAAAAAATTAGTCACCCCTCTCAGAATGTACCTAATAACGTGTGACGGTGCCTCTGGCCTTGATAACCGCACGAATCCGGCGAGGCAGAGAGACTACGAGGTTGTGCCTGTACTGAACATCGATTTGCTGCCACTCGTTCATCAGCCGGTCCCGAAGTTCCGCCAGAGTCCGTGGGTGTCTATTCCTGCGCTTCACTTTCTGTTTCCAGCCTGAACAACACCTTCGACGCATTCAGGATTAAAGGCTTCATTGGACCTGCGATGTACTCGTCGCCTCCCATCATTGGAGAACAAACAAAAACGGGACTCATCGGACCAAATTACACGTTTCCAATCTGCCGCAGTCCAGTTTTTGTGCCTCTGAGCCCATTTATAACGTGCCAATTTGTGACTTGCTGTTAACAGCGGCCTCTTCCGTGGTGCCCTGCTCCAGATGTCCATCGCATGCAGTTCTCGTCGCAATGTCCGTTCGGAAATTGGTCGCTGGAGAACCTCATTGGTTTCTTGGAGCAATTGTTCTCTGGTTTGAAAACGATTTGCAGTTACTAGACGAGAAACATGGCGGCGGCCCCTATTGTCGAGAATTGTTTTCCGGCCACAGTTACGCCGTCGATTGTCAGTTGATTGCGAACTACACACACTCTTTGTAAACTCGCTGGACAGTACGCGTTGACACACCAACAAATTGGGCTACTTCAGACATTTGTGTCCGTGGGCTCTGCCAAACACGATGGCTCCTTTTTGCCACTGAGTAACGTCTGCCTCACGACCCATTTTGCAGACTATATCCAACACACACTTTGTTCTTCACCACCTCACGAAACAGATCTGATCCTGTGTGCTACGTCACCGCTACTTGTCACTTAGCAATGCTACATCAGCGCCCTCTGTGTGACCTTGAACTTCCTACTATCGGTGCTATTAGGGGTGACTAATTTTTTGTCCGGTGTGCTTATATATATATATATATATATATATATACAGGGTGTTTCAGGAGGGAAGGTCAATACTTCGGGAGGTGATAGTATCGGTCATTGTGAGAAAAAAAGTTCATATGAAAAATGTCTAATTCTGAATGGTTACGGACATAGAGCTGTTTGAATCTACAAATACAAAAGCATTGTTTGTGGTAATGAAGAGAGAGAGACCAATTACTGTTTCTAACATTTAATGTTTAAACATTGGCATTTTGAATGGTATCAGATACAGAAATGACAAATTTGTTACAGTTTACAATACGTTTTCGAAAATCCCACAGTCAACCTCAATGCATTTTGCAACTCGTGTGCGAAGATCGCATGTTGTTCATCTGAATTGATCTTGACGTTCCTTAATGCGGGCAGCAGCATCCAAAATGCGCGCGAGCAATTCGTCTCGTGTATCCACCTTTCTTTTGTAAACTTGACTTTTCATCCACCCCTCCAAACAATAATCTAACGGAGAGAGGTCTGGAGACCTTGGTGGCCATTGAATGGGACCACCGCGGCCGATCCATCGACCAGGGAAAGTTTGATTTAGGTAGTCCATCACCAGACGGGTAGAATGTGGAGGAGCTCCGTCATGCTGAAAGTACATACCAGCGAGTGTAGCCAAAGGAACATCCTCCAATAGTCCTGGCAATTCATTTTGCAGTTCTAGGTGACTTTATACTGTAAGACGATTCTCTAAAGTACCAGGGCCAATCAGCAAGCTGATCATCGATGATACCGCACCACACATTGGCAGAGAAGCGATGTTGAAAATTTGTTTCCACAGTGGCATTTGGATTTTCGTCTGACCACCGATGAGAATTAAGAGTGTTGTTGATACCGTCATGGGTGAAAGTAGCTTCATCGGTGAACAGTATTAATCGAAGCAATCGGCGATTAGCATTTACCCAATGACAAAATTCCAGTCGCATCGCAGCGTCTCCTGGTTGAAGGTGTTGTACACGCTGTACATGATATGGATGCAAGCCTTCTTCACGTAATGTTCGCCATACTTTTGTGTGTGGTACACCGAGACCTGTAGAAATTCTTCGTGGGCTAGTAGTAGGACTACGCTCTACCAACTGAAGAATATTTTCCACTTCATCCACACCTTGTTGACCTACACGTTCAGATGAAACATGAGCGCTGGGAAGTGTACCAATCTCACGCAATGTGCTGAAAACCTTGATAAACACTTCGATCCGGAATTCTGCGGTTCGAAAACCGTCGACGGTATTCTGCACACAGCTGTTGCACTTCCATCGCAAAAACCGTAGACATACCCCACATCTGCATATCGGCATGTGTGAAGGTGTGTGGCATTCTTAACACTGCTTCAAAACCCAAACAATGTCACTCACAACAGTCAGCTGTCGATTGGCTTACGTTACATGCTTACATTACAGTTTACATGGTTCAAGGTTACAGGGGAGGGAAGGTGGAGGAAGAGCTGCGCGCGCACCAGATTCAAACAGCTCTATGTCCGTAATCATTCAGAATTAGACACATGTTCATATGAACTTTTTTCTCACAATGACCGATACTATTACCTCCCGAAGTATTGACCTTTCCTCCTGAAACACCATATAATATATATATATATTAGTGATGTAGCGGATGTCATTTTTTTCACATCCGCGGATGCGGATGAGGATGTTTGATTTCAACATATGCGGATGTCTACATTTTCGTTAGTTTTTAGGATATATTCGAGATTTGTTGTGTTTAACGTATATAATAAGTTATTATATAGAGAGAGCTGTAACTATAATGTAGTATAATTGATTAATTGTACAATAATTGCTGTACTTTTCTCTGAACATATAAAATAATATCAAGCATCTAACTAATATAGAAATCAATTAGTGAATTCGTCTGCAAATAAATTCGTTATATTTTGTTGAGTTTCAGCCACAATTAGAAACCATAATTGTGTTACCAGGATGCGGGACGTGAACCCAACTCAAATGCACCCCACCGACCTCTTTCCCCAGCCTCCACCCTTATAGAAAGAGATCTTTAATTAGCTTGATAACTATTTATATTAAGTTTAAAGTTTTATTAGGCATATTTATAAATGAGTAATTGAAATAAAGTAAACTAAGATGTTCATCGTTTAATGTTCAAACTTAATTATAGGAAGGTTATGCTTTAGGAACATTAAT
Source organism: Bathynomus jamesi (assembly GCA_023014485.1). NCBI lineage: Eukaryota > Metazoa > Arthropoda > Malacostraca > Isopoda > Cirolanidae > Bathynomus > Bathynomus jamesi. Next base: position 61,767 of record JAJOZX010000183.1, read on the forward strand.
TTTTCTGTCTTTTCTGCTGCCAGTCTGTTTCTCTTTTCATCATATATTAATCCAGCACTGCTAAATAATCTCTCGCTTGGTACGTTTGTTGGAGGACAGGCTAAATGTTTCCTTGCAAGTTTACTCAAGTATGGATAGATATTCTGCGTATTTTTCCACCAACTAATAGGATTGTCACATGCAGCCAGGCGTTTTTCTTGGTGATAGCTCTCGATCATTTTTACTACATCTTTTGACATCGCGTAGGTCTCGTCATTGCTGCTTGACTCAAGAAACTGAGAGACAGATTCTGTGATAGATTTGCTTGTTGAAGGTGTTGGTTCTGTCACTGAAACTTTTATTCTTTTGGTGGGTGGCGAAGCGACAGATTCAAGAGATTGAAGCTCTTCAACTGCTTTGCCAAGTGATGATTTAACTCGTTCTAATGTACTAGGTGAAAATAACTTAGCTTTGTAACGTGGATCTAAGTAGTTTGCAAGAGAGTAACTTCATACAAGAACAGCCTCTCGTCTTGTCGCTTGCATCATTTTTGCGCACAATGAACTAGTTCTATTAATATAGTAGAATTTGATAATTTCCGCTTATTAATGACGTTTTATCTCAACGGTCCACATCCGCACGACATCCGCAGTCCAAAGTGCGGATGCGGATGCGAGAAAATGTGCGGATGTTATGCGGATGTGACCTACATCACTAATATATATATATATGGGTATGAATTATACAACTCAGAATGATTCCCTGAGAACTTTTATGTAATACACACTGCATGAAACAAGGAATCCTTCTGGGTGTGTGTGTGTGTGCGCGCGCGCGCGCGCGCCAAAAATATTAAGATAAAATAAAATAAAAAGATAACGTCATAATGTGTTTGATAGGATGTACAGAGGGTTGTCAAAAGTAGACATCATGATGATTGCCTTCAAGAACAAATGGCAAAGCTTCTCAGTGGAATACAAACACGTCTCCTTTACATAATGCAAATAGGAAAGCAACACGATTCTAAATATATTGATTCAATAAATCTGTTTTTATTCACTTTTATTATCAAATCAAAAACGAAAAATCAAAGGTGTCTATTTACTTTTGTCAAAAACTATGGAAACTATGTAGGTCCTCCCTTGTCCTTGATGACAGCCTCAATCCTCTTGAGAACACTTTCCAGTAATGTTTTATTGGTTTGAGGAGAGAATTCGCCATTCCTCGTGCAGTAGAATTTCCCGATGCGCTTCTTTAGTTCAACCCAGAGGGGATCTATCAGAGCTCTCTGATAGTCATGACTTGTCAGCGTTATGCTGCTCGATACAATGGGCTACAGTCTGGGCTTTGTGGCAAAGAACGTTGTATTGATGCGGGTATGTTCTCTCATCCTAAAATTTCATCAGTGCTGGCAGTGACTGTTATCCAAAGTGTCAGTACACCCTGACAGTCATTGTACCCTTCACAGATGTTAATGGCCCAAGTCCAAACCATGAGGAACATGCCCGTACCAGCACACTGCCACCTTCATACTCCATAGTAAGGATATTGCACTGAGGATCGAAGCTGTCTCCGAACTGTCGCCGAACCCAGACTGCCATCGGATGCGAGCAATGTGTACCTGGACTCAACGTTCCACAGAGCGCTTTCCATTGTTCTCTTCCTTAGTTTCGATAAGCTTTGCACTACTGTAGTCGTCGCTTTTCATTCAGAACTGTGATGCAAGACTCTTGGGCAGATGCCCTTCCATAGAATCTTTCTGCATGCAATTCTCTACGTACACTAGACACACTCGCCGAAAGACCCCATACCCATATTATATAACCTTTGGTTATTATTATATATATATATATATATATATATATGAATAGAAACGACATAAGTGTTAAGGAACGTTTCTGCACACGAGGAGGAGAGATAACGAATAATGAAAAATGAGGCGAACCGCCCGGGAATCGAACCCAGGGCCTTCCAATTGCCGGTTGGATGCTCTACCATTATGCTACGGACCTCACTCAATCACAAATCGAAATTCTCCCACATAGGGCAGAAACCATGCCCTGAGAGGGCACCCTAGCAAATCGTGAATATGCGCATATAACTGCAATGACCACGCAGTATATAAATGAATAGAACGACATAAGTGTTAAGGAACGTTTCTGCACACGAGGAGGAGAGATAACGAATAATGAAAATGAGGCGAACCGCCCGGGAATCGAACCCAGGGCCTTCCAATTGCCGGTTGGATGCTCTACCATTATGCTACGGACCTCACTCAATCACAAATCGAAATTCTCCCACATAGGGCAGAAACCAATGCCCTGAGAGGGCACCCTAGCAAATCGTGAATATGCGCATATAACTGCAATGACCACGCAGTATATAAATGAATAGAAACGACATAAGTGTTAAGGAACGTTTCTGCACACGAGGAGGAGAGATAATGAAAAATGAGGCGAACCGCCGGGAATCGAACCCAGGGCCTTCCAATTGCCGGTTGGATGCTCTACCATTATGCTACGGACCTCACTCAATCACAAATCGAAATTCTCCCACATAGGGCAGAAACCAATGCCCTGAGAGGGCACCCTAGCAAATCGTGAATATGCGCATTAACTGCAATGACCACGCAGTATATAAATGAATAGAAACGACATAAGTGTTAAGGAACGTTTCTGCACAAGAGGAGGAGAGATAACGAATAATGAAAAATGAGGCGAACCGCCCGGGAATCGAACCAGGCCTTCCAATTGCCGGTTGGATGCTCTACCATTATGCTACGGACCTCACTCAATCACAAATCGAAATTCTCCCACATAGGGCAGAAACCAATGCCCTGAGAGGGCACCCTAGCAAATCGTGAATATGCGCATATAACTGCAATGACCACGCAGTATATAAATGAATAGAAACGACATAAGTGTTAAGGAACGTTTCTGCACACGAGGAGGAGAGATAACGAATAATGAAAAATGAGGCGAACCGCCCGGGAATCGAAACCCAGGGCCTTCCAATTGCCGGTTGGATGCTCTACCATTATGCTACGGACCTCACTCAATCACAAATCGAAATTCTCCCACATAGGGCAGAAACCAATGCCCTGAGAGGGCACCCTAGCAAATCGTGAATATGCGCATATAACTGCAATGACCACTTATGTCGTTTCTATTCATTTATACTGCGTGGTCATTGCAGTTATATGCGCATATTCACGATTTGCTAGGGTGCCCTCTCAGGGCATTGGTTTCTGCCCTATGTGGGAGAATTTCGATTTGTGATTGAGTGAGGTCCGTAGCATAATGGTAGAGCATCCAACCGGCAATTGGAAGGCCCTGGGTTCGATTCCCGGGCGGTTCGCCTCATTTTTCATTATTCGTTATCTCTCCTCCTCGTGTGCAGAAACGTTCCTTACACTTATGTCGTTTTATTCATTTATATACTGCGTGGTCATTGCAGTTATATGCGCATATTCACGATTTGCTAGGGTGCCCTCTCAGGGCATTGGTTTCTGCCCTATGTGGGAGAATTTCGATTTGATTGAGTGAGGTCCGTAGCATAATGGTAGAGCATCCAACCGGCAATTGGAAGGCCCTGGGTTCGATTCCCGGGCGGTTCGCCTCATTTTTCATTATTCGTTATCTCTCCTCCTCGTGTGCAGAAACGTTCCTTAACACTTATGTCGTTTCTATTCATTTATATACTGCGTGGTCATTGCAGTTATATGCGCATATTCACGATTTGCTAGGGTGCCCTCTCAGGGCATTGGTTTCTGCCCTATGTGGGAGAATTTCGATTTGTGATTGAGTGAGGTCCGTAGCATAATGGTAGAGCATCCAACCGGCAATTGGAAGGCCCTGGGTTCGATTCCCGGGCGGTTCGCCTCATTTTTCATTATTCGTTATCTCTCCTCCTCGTGTGCAAAACGTTCCTTAACACTTATGTCGTTTCTATTCATTTATATACTGCGTGGTCATTGCAGTTATATGCGCATATTCACGATTTGCTAGGGTGCCCTCTCAGGGCATTGGTTTCTGCCCTATGTGGGAGAATTTCGATTTGTGATTGAGTGAGGTCCGTAGCATAATGGTAGAGCATCCAACCGGCAATTGGAAGGCCCTGGGTTCGATTCCCGGGCGGTTCGCCTCATTTTTCATTATTCGTTATCTCTCCTCCTCGTGTGCAGAAACGTTCCTTAACACTTATGTCGTTTCTATTCATTTATATACTGCGTGGTCATTGCAGTTATATGCGCATATTCACGATTTGCTAGGGTGCCCTCTCAGGGCATTGGTTTCTGCCCTATGTGGGAGAATTTCGATTGTGATTGAGTGAGGTCCGTAGCATAATGGTAGAGCATCCAACCGGCAATTGGAAGGCCCTGGGTTCGATTCCCGGCGGTTCGCCTCATTTTTCATTATTCGTTATCTCTCCTCCTCGTGTGCAGAAACGTTCCTTAACACTTATGTCGTTTCTATTCATTTATATACTGCGTGGTCATTGCAGTTATATGCGCATATTCACGATTTGCTAGGGTGCCCTCTCAGGGCATTGGTTTCTGCCCTATGTGGGAGAATTTCGATTTGTGATTGAGTGAGGTCCGTAGCATAATGGTAGAGCATCCAACCGGCAATTGGAAGGCCCTGGGTTCGATTCCCGGGCGGTTCGCCTCATTTTTCATTATTCGTTATCTCTCCTCCTCGTGTGCAGAAACGTTCCTTAACACTTATGTCGTTTCTATTCATTTATATACTGCGTGGTCATTGCAGTTATATGCGCATATTCACGATTTGCTAGGGTGCCCTCTCAGGGCATTGGTTTCTGCCCTATGTGGGAGAATTTCGATTTGTGATTGAGTGAGGTCCGTAGCATAATGGTAGAGCATCCAACCGGCAATTGGAAGGCCCTGGGTTCGATTCCGGGCGGTTCGCCTCATTTTTCATTATTCGTTATCTCTCCTCCTCGTGTGCGAAACGTTCCTTAACACTTATGTCGTTTCTATTCATTTATATACTGCGTGGTCATTGCAGTTATATGCGCATATTCACGATTGCTAGGGTGCCCTCTCAGGGCATTGGTTTCTGCCCTATGTGGGAGAATTTCGATTTGTGATTGAGTGAGGTCCGTAGCATAATGGTAGAGCATCCAACCGGCAATTGGAAGGCCCTGGGTTCGATTCCCGGGCGGTTCGCCTCATTTTTCATTATTCGTTATCTCTCCTCCTCGTGTGCAGAAACGTTCCTTAACACTTATGTCGTTTCTATCATTTATATACTGCGTGGTCATTGCAGTTATATGCGCATATTCACGATTTGCTAGGGTGCCCTCTCAGGGCATTGGTTTCTGCCCTATGTGGGAGAATTTCGATTTGTGATTGAGTGAGGTCCGTAGCATAATGGTAGAGCATCCAACCGGCAATTGGAAGGCCCTGGGTTCGATTCCTGGGCGGTTCGCCTCATTTTTCATTATTCGTTATCTCTCCTCCTCGTGTGCAGAAACGTTCCTTAACACTTATGTCGTTTCTATTCATTTATATACTGCGTGTCATTGCAGTTATATGCATATATATATATTATATATATATATATATATATATATAATGAATAAAACCACGAAGGGAAAAGAAACACAAAGTGGTGCTCAAGCGCTTTCGTCTAATGACATCCTCAGGAACACTGTTCCTGAGGATGTCATTAGACGAAAGCGCTTGAGCACCACTTTGTGTTTCTTTTCCCTTCGTGGTTTTATTCATTATTCATCATAAATATTTTTCACGTGTCACTTTCGTGAAATAATTTTATATATATATATATTATATATATATATATATATATATATATTATATATTATATTATTATATATTACACACACCTGGTAAAAGTTCCGTGCGTCATTTTTTTCACACGAAGGTCAAGCTGGTGGGCCCCACCTCGGCCTGACCTGATGGAGGAGCGAGTTGTTTTTTGCGATCTCCATCGCACATAGCCAGGTACATCCCTCATCCGGTACCTTCCTGAGCCAGGCATCTAGACAGTGCGGGATGTATAAAATTGACAATATCATGTTAAAATACCTTTTGCTTCTAATTAACTCTTGTTAATCATGTGCTAATATTTTTTCTGTCCCGTTGTACATACGTATATATTTTTGTCATCTAGCATTCTCTCTCCATTCCCTGACGAGGTGTACTTCTGAATACACGAAAGGCCTTGGAATAATTTTTTTTCCTTGTGGGTTTGCATCATATATATATATATAGATATATAAATATATATATAATAATATATATATATATATATATATATATATATATATATATTTATTCCCGTTGTTTTGTATTTATAAATGGGAAATTAAAATCACCGCAGTGATTTGGGGATGGGGTGTTTAAGGACTTTATAAAGTTTCTGATCGACATTTGTTTCAGAGAATTTTGCAGTTGGTGTTCGGAGTCTATAGGTTGATTTGCAAAATTTTAACGAGGGTGGTGATGGTGGTGAATGGTGATGTTATAAGCTGATGTGTACCATATCAGCTTATAAAGCTAGCGAGCTAATAATACTCTATTTTCTATTTATATAATGTATTTTTTCTTTAAGTACACTCGACAGTTTTAAAGTTTTACGATCTCGTATAACAAATCGACATAGAACATAATTTATTTAATTAGAATAACATGATCGATTCATAAAATTCTTTCTATTTTCTCAGAATTTTTTTTTTTTTTCATCATTTTAGGATGTTGTTAAAGCGTATTTTATTTAGTTAACAAGGGGATGCCATCCCCCTTAATTGAAGCGCCGTCTATAGATGACTATTAGTATCACTAAGTTTTTAAATTTTTTACTGCTGAGAGTTCCACGGAGCTGTTTCATTTACTTATTACTCTATCTGTCATGTCTCTCACGTATGGATGTATGGATACAGCACAGCCACCTTTTCGTCTTGTTCAGTTAGCTAGTCGTATGTTGTAACCATCAATTTTTTTTTCTTTCTATGCAGTTTTCTCAGTTTTCACAATCTCCTTTGGCAGTCCTTAAGTTGGTTTGTTTCTGAGTCGCGCGATGTCAGTCCTTGTTTCTTCCATAAATTCTCGCGGGTATGAAACTTCGTTTATCGCGTGGTTCGGTCTTAATCCTTGAATATTTGCCAGGACTGTATTTGTTTTCTGTTTCGCGTTGTCCTTCAAGTATTCCAAATTCAATTTCCTTCAGTGTCACGCGTTTTGTATTCCTATGGTCCTCGAGAAAACTCCGTTTCCGGTTACCCATTCTGGTAGTTTCTCGCTTGGTAACGGATCGGCTCGGAGGTTTTCAGCTTTGTCGACGACTGTATGTACTGAATGAAGCTTATTGGCTGTATTGTGTCCGTGGTGTCGAGAAAATTTGTTCCTTGGTTTGTATTCCTAGGTTTGTTACCGTTTTTCCTATTGTTCCTCGAGTTTGTTGGGAGATGGTGACAATAGATTTTTTTACCATATTTGCAAACCCCCTCCCTTTCGTAGTACTTGCAAATGGTGGGATGATAAAATTAGCGGGTGTCGCCAAATTTACGCTGACCGTTATTATAATAAACAATATTATACCAGTGTGTATAAATGCAGAGCTGGGCACTTCCGCAAACACTTCCGCAAACCGCAAATTCCGCATTGCGGAAGTATGTTTTTCGTTTGCGGGATTTGCGTTTGCGGCAAAGTCATCGCAAATTAGTGAATTTGCGTTTGCGGATTTGCAATCGCAAATCCGCAAACTCAAAATCACTTCCGCAAACGCAAATCCGCAAACGCGAATTCCCTAATTTGCGATGACTTTGCCGCAAACGCAAATCCGCAAACGAAAAACATACTTCCGCAATTGCGGAATTTGCGGTTTGCGGAAGTGCCCAGCTCTGGAAGTAATGCGAGTGAAGACAAATTATATTTCAATTATATTAACGCGAGTGAACGTGGACGAGTAATATTTATTACACGTAATTTATAACAACTGTATATTCCATAGTAAGGTTTATAAGAGGTGTGGAAAATGTTTTAAAAGTTAAAAAACCAGTTGTAACTAGTTTAAACTAGTTAAAATCGGATTTCTCTCTTCACTCGCGTTACTTTACGCACACCCTGTATAAAGATTGGTGAGCGAAAAATTTGCTCAAGAAGGAGAGGGTGAGGTGCCGGGTTTAAACTGTAGGGGTGAGGGAGTGGTCTCCGTTACTCGGAGGATGGGGGATGTCGACGGTTGTGTATTCCACTGATTGGTGGTGCTCGTGAGATCGGCCGCGAGGATATGGGGATGGCTATAGTAATTTTGGGGAAAAACAAAGTTCCTCGTTTCATTTACAGTATATGGATAGGTACCCTTTTTTTTTTCCCCTCACAGATGGAACTAATCGAGTAAAAATATTTTGCTTTGTTATACTTTTTATGGTATATGTCTCGTACTTTCACCACTTAAAAAAATATCACTGCATGCATTCTGTGGCGGCCGTATAGGGTGTGCGGTGCGCAGGGCCCCACCAAGCCCTCGTCATAAAAAAAAAAAAATACTCTTTCTTTGTATCTATAAAATCAACTATATATTGGTGGAAAAAAAATATATTCGCCTACGTCATTAGTTTAAACACTTTATTTCTATGTAATGAAGATTCTCACTTTCGCCAAATTTGGAGAAGTTTTAACTCTCGTATAAAAAGGGCGTATATCCATACAAAGATGTTATACAGAATTCGGCAGAATGTGGACACGAGACAAAAAATAGTGGGAAAACCTTAAAGCGTTTTAACAAAGAGAGGCGATTTAGCGAGTGCGCGTGTCCACAGGCCATTGTTAAATTTATAGTTATAATTTTGGTTATATTTATAATTTTAGAAATTTTGAGATAAATTGATTTTTTCTTATATATTATTTATTGATTATATTCCTATTTTTCTTTTGCAGCATAATGTCTGATAAAGTAAAAAAGATGGATGCTTGTGGTGCTATTAATTAAAGTTGTAAGTTTGTATCAAGATTATTATCATGTGCAGTATTTTAATTGTAGATGCATTTTCAAATAATGTATTTAGAACTTAATTACGTTCTTTTAGCTGTAGTTTGTATTTTGTATTTAATTACAAATTAGAAAGGTGTGTGTGTATATATATATATATACACACATTTCAAAAAATTTACTCCCGTCTCAGTGTTCGTAATTTGGTGCGTGTTCGCTTAATAAATGTTACGTGACTTTATTATCCATAGACCTCGCTTTGAATATTTTTAGCCCCGGTTTAATATGGTATATAATCAAACTAGGTTTGTGTCGGGAAGGGGGGGGGGGGCAAAATGTCCTCGCGCAGGGGTCCACAACCAAGTATGACCGCCGCTGCATGCACTAAACATTCACACAGGTACTGGCACTTATCATATAATTTACTGCTAGATTTTCACTATTAATTAGCTTTTATATAGACTTCGATCGAAACATGTTACCGCTGCGCAGGTATATATATATATATATATATAATATAAATAATATAAATAAATAAATAAATGTCATAGTTTGAGAGCATAAGACAGCGAATTTAAGGGAAATGTGAAACGTTACTCAAATAAGAATTATATTGGGTGAAGAAAAAATTTTTTAGGAATATGTTTTTTATACAGAAATAATTTATTACAAATTAAATTTGTACAAAACAAGACTAGAATCAAATATTTTGTACATTCGCTCGTACCTTAATAATGTCAACATATGTTTGCTACCGAAAACACGTTTTCTTAATAAATTTAAGGAACTTCACATAATCTTTGTTGAAAACACTATAATGATTTTAGGTTTCTCTTAGATTCGTTTCTTGGTCTCGGATACGATTTTTTGGCAGATACTCTTCCTCGCAACCTGTCTCCCGCAATCGACGTCGTATTGTTACGGCCGAAACGTTAGTGCCCTGTAAGGGTTTCATAGTGACCCATACCCATTTTAGAGAAATGTTCCAGTTTTCTCTCGCACTTTCTCTAATAGTACATTTTTCTTTTCGTAAAGTCGCGATCGTTATGCGAATATCTCGTGGTATCTGTCGTATTGAAGCCATTCATTGCGCGCGAAGAAATCATTTGAATCCACCCGCGAAAGACCCCAAAGAATTTGTTATTTCGATACGTGTAGAAAACGAGGAATGTTTTAAAAGCGTGTTAAGTAACACCATTATATTGGAAACATTCTATAAACGCGACTATTCTACTTTAGTTAAGCAAAGAATGAAAAAGCCAGTAACCGGAACTCAATTTTCAGTGAAAAGGACGAGTGATAAACATACCCAAGGGATGCAACTGCAAGAATACTTTCAGATAGTTAATCGATAACCTCGTAGGTTACTCTTTATATATTCCGCATGCGAAACATAAACGAGTAAAATTATGCTATTTAAGAGCATTTGTTGCCAAAATCTAATTTACAAAGTTTTGAACGGTACGATATATAATAAAAAATATATATATATACAGCCTTGGTCAGAATTATTAGGCACCTTTAAAATTCTAAGTAAAAATATATGTTAGTGCAATAAAGGATATAAAAAGAGAGATACTTGTTACTTTTAATTATTTACATTAATTTTAATACCTGGTATGTCTGCCTTTGGCCTTAATTACTGCCTTTATTCTGTTTGCCATATTGCTCACTAAGTTGTTGCATACTGAGCTTGGCAGTTTATTCCATTCCTGCTGTATAATGTTCTTCAGTTCACTTTTAGAGGTGCATCTGTGTTTCCTGATACTCTTCCCGAGATGGGCCCACAGGTGTTCGATGGGATTTAGGTCTGGTGATTGAGGGGGGCCAATCCATGACTCTGATATTATTCTGCTCGAACCAGTTTTTGCTGTGATGAGAAGTGTGGTACGGAGCGTTGTTTTGTTGGAAGATAACACCTTCAGGGACATTATTGTTGAAGGTTTTGGCTACTGAGCGCTCATATACTTGATCCAGCACGGTGGTGTACTCGATAGAGTTCATCCTGCCGTCACAGATTTTCAACATTCCAGTCCCTGCCAGAGCCATGCAACCCCACACCATGATGCTATCCCCTCCGAACTTCACAGTAGGTACCACGCATTCAGCATGGTATGCTTCACCTGCTCTTCGGCGAACATAAACGGCGCCAGGGGCCCCGAAAATCTGACCAAAAAAGTGGGATAAATGAATTGTTTTACCATAACGGTTGTAACGCATTTAAATGCATTTCTATACAATGTAACAATATAAATAAGTAACTACTATGAATGTGTGTGTTACCTCGAAGTTACTTTCATCGGACCAGATCACTTTAGCCCAGTCCTCAAGGGTCCAATTTTGGTGGTGTTTGGCCCACATTAGACGCTTCTTTCGGTTGACCTCAGACAGAAACGGCGCTTTCCTGGCCTTCCGTCCTTTGAGGCCTTTTTCTGCAAGCCTTCTTCCAGCGGTACGACTGGAGATGGACTTCCCAGTTGTTGACTGAAAGGCTGCAGCGACGTCCGAGGATGATTTCTGACGATCTGTCAGGCTAATTCTTTTCAGCAGCCGGTCTTCTCGGGCCGTTGTTGACCTTTCCCTGCCCTGCCCTGCCCTGCCCTGCCCCTGCCCTGCCCTGCCCTGCCCTGCCCTGCCCTGCCCTGCCCTGCCCTTGTAAGACTTGGTTTCCTTGTACCATTTTAACGTTGTCTGTACTGCACATCTTGAGCATTTCATTTGTTTTGCAATCTTAACCTGGGATAGTCCTTGCGAATGTAATAAGTAGAGTTAGGATTGATAGGCACTAAAAAGTCAATAATAGGTAGGCAAAAAGGCACGAAAGAAGCCCTAAAAAAGTCGCTTAAATAGGCACTAAAAGCTAAAAAAGGCACTTAATAGGCATTTCTATTTTCCCACTTTTCTCTTATTATTGTTGACTTACAGTAAACCCATTTGCAGTTCTGATGAATATCAGGATTTTTATTGTAAAAAATAAACTAAACATCTCAAAAACCATCAAACATTTTATTTGCATCAAAGTAAAATCCAAACATTTAAACTATCTTCTTACAAAAACTCGACTAAACTATAAATTGAAATGGCAATTGATGATTAAAAATTTTTCAAGGTTCTGTGGCGTAAATTGACATCGCCTGTCACTCAATACATTTTTATATCGAGAAAACGACCTTTCGACATCGCAAGACGTAATTGGTGCGAACTTCAAAGATGCTAATTTGCTTGGCTCAAAGTCCAGAACCTCCTGACACTCTCCTTTGAACACTGTTGAAATGTTCACTATGGTTTGCCAACCAGGATTGCGTCTGAGAACATTTTCAAATTTTGCTACCACTTCTTTCCCTACGTTACCAGGAACCTGGCTTAGCTCCTTCCTTAAATTTTGAACTATTTCCACTGCTTCAACAAACGGCAGGCCTCTCTCCTCCAGCTTGGTTATGGTCCCTGGCACCCATCCGAAATTGGCCATGATGTAGGCCAGGTCTCCTCGAAGGGTTAGACACGATAAGGCCTCCTTCGCTTCTCCTATCACGACTGCCTCATGCTCGTCTAAGTTTTCAACGACCTGCAACAAAAAACAGAATTAAGATGAAATTTGCTTTGCTGCTTTTGAAATGGCTGTACAAAAATGTACTAATTAAACTGAATATGTTTCGTACCTTGGCAATTTCGCTGATATTTTCAGCATAATACATGGCAGCTTGAAGCCAGGAACCCCATCGAGTCAAAACTGGCTGAGGTGGCAAGGGTGTTTCTGGAAGAGCTGCCTTGAAAGCAGCAATTCGTGAAGGTGCCTTGAGAAAGACTTTCTTCACCGACGATACAAGTGCATTTACGTTCCGAAAATGTCCCCGGATGTTTTCTGCCACCCGATGGAGAGCATGAGCCAGGCAAGTCACATGCACCATTTTCGGATAGAAAACCTTCAGATTTTGTGTGGCTTTCAACATATATGCCGCTGCATCCGTGACAAGAAGTAAAAACTTATCATCATTGTTCTCACTTGGCCACAGAACTCCTGCAATTAAAAAAATGAATAAATAAGTTTATATGCGCACAAAATTAACAACTTCAAATGTAATTGTCTCTCATTTTAAATGCATATGAATAACATTCATCGACACTTACGGAGAGCATCCTGCACAACTCGAGCTACTGTGGCATTATTAGTTGCCTCGAGTGGTCTCGAGAGGATCAGGTGTGGTTTTCCTGGGCCGGAGCAGTCGAGCTTACCCACCACCACATTGGCAACTTGACGTCCACAGGTGTCTGTCGTCTCGTCAACTGACACCCAGAAGTTGGCATAATTGACGTCTTGTCTGATCTCTTCAATAACCTAGAAATTTCATGTAGTATTTAAGTTAATAAATATACACAATGTGCCTAATTTGATAAAGAGTAATATCAACAGAACGTTCGTTTAGCCATTCTTTTACATTTGACATAATCAAAATTTAATACAGTAAAATGACAAAAATTAAAGAAATGAAGTGAAATAAAACTCAAAATTTAAACAAAATAAATTAAAATATTAAATTATTTTAAATCAATGTGAAATTAATTTAAACCTGTAAAATGAAAATTAAAATGAAGTAAATTAAATCAACATATTTAAACTTACAGATTCATATTTTGGATGGAGGTAGTTTCTCCTCAAAGTAGATTCATCGGGAATTTTCATTTTCGTGTACTTTACTAAAAATTCTTTGTATGCCGAATTTTGCAGCTTGTTAAAAGGTATGTTTGCCGCCACCATTGAAGCACACAAATCAGCATAGAACTGCTGCTGCAACTTATCCGACTCTGTGGGACTTGGAAAGAAGGGCTGGCATGTTGCAGTTTTCTTCTTAGAGTTCATCAAATGCATAGCAGTATTTTTGTGTTGGTCCAAATGGCATTTTTTCTCGCATTTTACCTGCAAAGATGACAAGTATTACTGAAAAACAAACTTAATTACTGCGCCATGCATTAAAATAAATCAAATTAACAACAAACAAAAAGCTATTATTCTCTATTCATTATAAGAACCCAACTTAACTTAATAATTTCTTAGATACCAATCTTTTTTTTTTAGAAACTTCAGAAAACTACAATTTTTAGGGTAACTACATTATAAAATGCATTAGTCGAACGTCGAAGTTGGTTGTTCGGTTAATTAAATTAATATTAAAATAATTTAAAACAATTTGTTTTTCACCACTCTTTACCAATTTATCTTTAGGATGCTATTAAATTCGGAAAAGCTCACATTATCACTCATTGTTGGAGCGTCAAATTCCCTCGCATGCATTTGTTTACATCGAGTGGGTTTGTTATTTTGGATAGAGAATAAAAAATATTGCAACGTACCTCTTTGGAACAAGGTTGGCAGAAAATAACTACCATCCGTAGTGAAGTTTGGGTCCTTCTTGATCCACTGCCTGAACAGAACACTTTTGGCTGTCTTGTCCTTAGCATTTTTTCTCACTTATAAAAAAAGCCGTAAGCACAAACGTGAGATTTTATTTAGCAAAAGCATTTGAACAAAGACACCACGTTGCACGCACCAAACAAAATGATCGAGACCGAACGCGTCACAATGACGTATTGTGATCTGATTGGCTGTATTTGGCTGACGTATTGTGATCTGATTGGCTGTGGTGGTTGTCTCAGGACTAGCCTCGGTTTTTCCATCCCCTGCCCTATTTAGGCCTACAAGTTTAAAAAAAATGCTAGTTATTTTGCTTTACTTAGTACAATAACATTAAAAAAGGCATATATAGGCACGTATTTTAAAATTAGGCACTAACCATCAAAATAGGCGTTTATAGGCACTATAACATTTAATTATATACATCCCACAGTCCCGAAATGGATTTCTCTAAAAGAAGCCTATGAATCTATAAACGGGAATAAAAAAGGCAAAAAGGGCGAAATCCGGTCTCTAGTAATAAGACTATTTGGGCCCGTTCACCTTCTGAAAGTAGCTTACCCCTCGCCATTATTGTAGCAACTACTTTTGTAAACAAATAGAACGTGTGATATTAGGTAGTTTCTTCTTAACTTGCTTACATTTGTATTATCTTCGTTTTACATCTCTCAAATTTCCTGAAAAACAAATAAATGTATGTTATGTTCGTTATTTATTCTTGATATCTTATCAAAAGCATTAAAGTTTAAATTAATCACTAAAACAACACATTTGAAATTATTAAACGAATTAATATGTAGTTTAAAACAAAAAAAGAAGGGGTGCCTAATAATTCTGACCAAGGCTGTATATATATATATATAGTATATATATATATATATATATATATATATATATATATACATTCAACTGCAAAGAACACGCAGTATAAATAACGTAAAGAACGACGCTTGTTGTTTTCTCTTTCTCGTCTTGCGCGGAATATCTCCTATACAAGCGTCGTTCTTTACGATATATATATATATATATATTATATATATTATATATATACAGGGTGGGCCGTAAGTTTCCATACATAGGAAAAATAAACATTTTTTTATGGACAACCATTTTTATTTATATAATATGCTCTACATGGTTGCCATTGTTTTGAAAACACATTTCAATACGTGTTCCCCACTGTTGATGAACACGCATTAGCACAGTTGACGTTATGCTTGTAATGGCGTTGGTGATACGTTCCTTTAGATGATTTATGTCTCGTATCTTTTCCTGATACACCATGGCCTTCAAGTGCCCCCAAAGATAGAAATCAAGGGGGGTGAGATCTGGGGATCTGGGAGGCCACTCCACAGGACCACACCGACCAATCCAAGCATCCGGAAACTGCTGATCCAAATACCGACGCACGTGAAGACCATAATGAGGTGGAGCTCCATCTTGCTGGAAGTAAACTGGGAAGTTACCTTCCTCGTTTAGCAGGGATGGGAAAATCTCTTCTTGCAACATGTTAAGATACCTTTCGGCATTAAGATTTCCACTGACAAAAATTGGTCCAATAATTCTGTCACCCCATATCCCGGCCCACACCATCACTTTACCGGCACCTTGCATCTTCGTCGGACTCAGCCAGTTAGGGTTAGCATTACTCCAATAACGTATGTTTTGCCGATTAACCTCTCCATTGACGTAAAAATTTGCTTCATCAGTAAACAAGATCTTACATTCTTAGGGTATCTGAAACATAAAAACAAACGTTTAATTTTTCCTATGTATGGAAACTTACGGCCCACCCTGTATATATATATTATATATATTATACAGGGTGTCCGAGAATTATCTGTACAAGTTTGGCTGTTATTAAAAGTCAACCATGAAGTGTAGAAATTCCAGTGTTGTCCCATTTTACAGAGAATCTCATTAAGTTTTTTCTGATACCAAGTTTTGACAAGTTTTTTAGAAATTCCAGTGTGTCCGAACATTATCTGTACAATTTCATCTTTTAATAAAATTCTTGATAACACACGTAAAATTCTTAAACAAGATTATTTAGAATCTGTATTTTCAAAAGTTTCTTTTATTAAAGCAACGTTGTTACAAACATTCGATATGTGCACCATTAGTGATTCGCAAAACATCCACTCGATACTCCAAATGTTGCCATGTACGCTGCAGCATATCCACATCAATTCGCTCAATAGCAGCTGTGATTCTTGCTTTTAAATCATCAATGTCTGTCACCCGCGTACATTTCTAAAAAACTTGTCAAAACGTGGTATCAGAAAAAACTTAATGAGATTCTCTGTAAAATGGGACAACACTGGAATTTCTACACTTCATGGTTGACTTTTAATAACAGCAAAAATTGTACAGATAATTCTCGGACACCGTGTGTGTGTGTATATATCTATATATCTATATATCTATATCCTTTGGTTACCTTCCGCCCAAATGGTTCATTCTGACGAAGGTCAAGCTTTTCACTCCACCTTAGACCTACAGTTTAACGTGGAATCCGAACCACGCCCCACCAGCAGCCCAGCGTCTTAACCACTAGGCCACTCAAGGTACCTAGTTATCTACCAACCACTTTCATTATTGTGTAGAAGGATGAACAGCTGGGTTTTGCTGCGCGCCGGCTGCCGTCATCGGGTTTCGAACCCGGGGCCGATGGATTCGTAGTCAGCGACGCTGACCACACACACGTGTGTGTATATATTATATATGTGTGTATATATATGTATATATATATATATATATATATATATATAATGCAAACCCACAGGGAAAAAGAAAAATGGTCATTTTTTCTTTTCCCTGTGGGTTTGCATCATTCATTCATTTCGCACGTTTAATTTTTAAATTTATCGTATGTATGTATACATACATATATGTATGTATGTGAGAGAGAGATCTTTTTAGAAGTACAAAGTCAGCGTGTGCAAAATATGGCAGTTATGCAAATCTAAACGGAATTCCTTTGTGTTTCATTACATCCGCCTCATTCTTTTACACCTTTATGCGTTTCATAGTTTCCTGAATAGAGAATATGATGAATATGAACATTTTAGAGTTTCATGAAATCCCTTTAGTTACACAGATTCTTTGTAACATTATATATAATTCACACGACTTTTCATGATGAAAAAAATCGCCCCCACCAGGGTCCTTGTAAACCAGTTATAATTTTTTTTTTTTAATTCCACTTCGGTTGTATTTCAGACTTTTTTTTTTTATTTTATTTTTTAGCTTGAAAAAGCGTGTAACTTCAACCTGCATTCATAAACATAAGTTAAATATATTTTTTTTAATTGTTGCATCCTTGATAATGGTCCCAACGCGTCTCGAAACGTCGGTGTTGTATTAAAGTTTTATATAAAGTTTTGAGAATGTTTCCTCGCCTTTTTTCCATTCTTTTCGTATTAAATCTTTGACATATAGTGTGTGTGTGTGTATATATATATATATATATATATATATATATATATATATATATAATATATATATATATATATATATATAATGAGGATTGGCACGAAAGTGCCTCTTATTTTTCAGTTTATATACTTATATACAATGTGTGTGTATATATATATTATATACAGGGTAAGTCAAAAGTCTGGAAACAGGAACTATGCTTTTCAATGCAAATATCAGATCATCCCATAAGTAATGTCGTTTTTTAGATCGGAATTTGAAGGACAAAAAAAAAAAACTCAACTGAAACTTTTTAATCTAGTATATATTTTCCATCGGAATCAATGACACTCTGCCAACGTCCTACAAGCTTCTCAATGCCATGTTTATAAAATTCAGGCGGTTTTGAGGCAAAAACTTACAAAGACTGGTGTGCAGGTTATCTAAAGAAGTATACTGTTTCTCGTCAAGATAGTTTTGCAGACTCCTGAAGAGATGATAATCTGAAGGCGCAAGGTCTGGAGGATGTGGAAGTTTTTCCCACCCAAGCTCCTCAATTTTTGCAGAAGTGATCGGAGCGGTATGAGGACGTGCGTTGTGGTGGAACACTATTCCTTTCCGATTAACCAAAGGTGGTTTCTTTCTTCTAGTGCAGTGTTCAATCGTTCCAATTGTTGACAGTAGACTTGAGCGGTGATTGTGTGGTAAGGTTTCAAAGTGTATTACACCACCTTTATCTCACCAAACACTAAGCAACACCTTCCGAGGGTGAAGATTTGGTTTTGGCTGTGGTGTCGCTGGTTCTCCGGCACAAAACCCACTGTCGACGGCGCTTAACATTCTGGTACAGTATCCACTTTTCATCACCAGTCACTAAACGGTGCAAAAACGGATCTTGGAGTTCACGGGAATGAAGAGCTGTGCTAATGTTTACCCCATCCTCAGATTGTCGACCGACAATTCATGTGGCACCCATTTTCCTAACTTAGGCACTTTCCCGAGTTGTTGCAAATGTCGATGGATAGTGGACGGGAATGAATCGAGTTTCTGGGCCAATTCTTCGACAGTTGTTGAACAGTCTTCTTCAAGTGCGGCTAACAGTAGGTCATCATCAAACTCAGCAGGGCGTCCAGAGCGTGCTGCATCTGTCAAACAGCAGTCACCATTCTTAAACTTTTGAAACCATCTTTGACATTTCCTCACACGCAGAATATCGTTGCCATAAACGTCCTGAATGTTTCGCGTTGTTTCAGTAACACTGTTCCCTTTTTTGAACTCGTAAAGCATTATATGCCTGATATGCTCTTCTGATACCGCCATGTTTATGAGGGGTTCACATAAAGCAAAACACACGTCTTCACTGGTGAAGGTCTGTAAGGTATGTAGCGAAACACGATAGATCTCCTCTTAGATATAACCTTTGGAAAATTTATGCTTAAACCGAGTAGGACTAGTTTAAACTTAATCTATTGTGAAAAACGACATTACTTATGGGATGACCTGATATATCTGTATATTTGTATTGAAAAGCATAGTTCTTATGTTTCCAGACTTTTGACATATATATATATATATATATATATATATATATATATATATATATATATAAGTTTATATTTGCCACGTGTATTGCGCATATTCCTTTTAATTTTCATTGGAATTGGAATTATATTTAGTGAGAAATAAAATAAGAGGCATTACTTTCGTACCACCCCTCGTAGGTTACAATATCTATTAAAGTGTTTGTTTGTTTTTTTAAATCAATGAATCAATCTCTGTGACGTGGCTCCTTTTCATGAAAATTCTTCCATGCAAAATGTCATCTCACACGAAAACTATTTCGGGATCGGTCAATGACTTCATATTTTCTCTTCGTTCCGTAGTTGTGAACGTAGTTTGCCTCGCGAGTTGGGCGTGTTTAGGAGTTGAAAGAGCCAGTTCGACCCGTCGTCCCCTCCTTCATGTGAAACCGTTTTGGTAAAATGGTCCTTCACAGCCAAGGGTAATTATAGAACGAAAACCGTTTTTGAATCAAAATTGACTTTGATCTTGTTAATGAACTTCATTTGTTTTTGTTGTTGGTTTTGCGTTCGTGTTTTATTGATTACAATATCCAGTTTTGGAAAAGGTTTTACCGAAATTTGTAATAGCATAAAAAATTACTAATTGGTAATATTTTTTCAATACTATTTAATTTATTTTTTTTAATGTTTTATTATATGTGACCGTAGAAATAAAGTTAAAAAATAAGACACGCTCTTTACTAGTTAGTAATTTTTTATGCATTTTACAAATTTTGGGTTTTTTGTGAACTTTTCCCAAAATGTATGAATATGATATAACTGAATAATTTGCATCTTGATCGGTCAGACTCGGGCTCCTTTAACTCGTCCGTAACTACTACTACTACTACTACTACCACTACTACTAGATTTTCAGCATCCATTCGTTGTTTTAATTGTCAGTTTGATATTTAATTTGAGGCATAGGTGCGCATCGTCAGCGAGACTGATTAGGTTGTCTCGAATCGCGTTTAATCGATCATTCCTTTCTTGCCCGGACGTCGAGAGTAATCTCGAAGTACTGTATGCTTCCGAGACCTGAGAAATATTAGAGAACGAATTTCCTCTCCCATCTTTGATATCGGGATTATATCGTGAGGAATGGTTGTTTGAAACTCGTATCATTAGTTAGTTGTATCCGCGTAATATCATACTCGAATTTTGGTTTTTATTAACAATAAATTTTAAAGATAGGGTATATTTACTGTCTCTATTCTTTGCTTTTAACTAAGTTTGCGTTCGAAGGATGTACCCATACTAGTATTCCTTCTCCTTTTGCCGTGCTTGCTATGCATAACTGAAAATTTCTAGTAGTAGGCGCGTGCGTAGAGCGATTATATAATTATACAGCATTGAGCCAGTTGGCAATAGTAACATTCTCCCCCATTCTCGTGAAGGGCTAACACTCAAATGATTAAGTTATTGAACGCCCCTTAAATATTTTTTGTAAGTGAGCTGATGTTTTTCGGAGTGAATTCACGGCTCTCGCGCAGTAGGGCATCGTATTATTTCCTCATTGACGCGTAGGGCCCCATCCGGAATGCCTCACTGATGTTTGATTTTAATTCGCAGGTATAGCTCCTCCCCCAAACCCAAGTCATGTTTGGTACAACGGAATGGTGGATCGTCGACATCGTCCTGCAGTATGAGCGGCAACCCCAACCATCATCACGTGACTTATGGGAGAGGGCACCCGGAATCCAACATTCCCAAGATGGTTCACGGTCAACAGAGATCCACAGGGTAAGCTCGCCTTAATAAAATATAACCCGGTGAAGTTGCGCGTTATTAACGTATTTAATAACCATTGTAATGCGTCACGCGATGCGCCTGATTAGTGACGAAAGAGTTTCTAGGAAACAAACTTGTCTTTTCAGTGGAACGCCACTTACAAAAAAAAAGGGTCAAAGAAATCATTATTATAATGACTAAGACCCCTCAGAGGAGGTTTCGAGATAAATTTCAAGTTTTTACGTAGAAAATATATTTTTATCGTACGTGTAATTGTAAATAAAAGGTACTGAGCATTTCTTAGTAACGTTAACGTCAAACGTCATTATGCGTGTTACTGTGATAGCATGAAACCAAATTATTTACGTTTTGGGACACAGCCAGTCACATGGCATGAAGTTTGGCTTCGGAGTTTCATTACTGTTATTCAGTCATGAATGTTTTCTCAGTGTGTGTTTATTAGGCGCCAACAGTGTCACATGATGTGAGAAATTGTTTTTAATCGTTATTGTTTATTTATATATATATATATATATATATATATATATATATATTATATATTATATATATATATATATATAAGTTCCTCCGGTTTCTCCGAACACGTAGAGCGGAATGAATACAAGACCATTGCTCTGAACATATTTATTATAATGAAACGTTTCGGGGCCTAAGTATAGATTCCGTGGTTAAATTATTATTCAGGACAATGGCGTGGTTATATTTATTTAAAACATGCAAAGTATAAAATGCGAGTCTGACAAGTTTTTAAACTTGATATTTCTGTAGAATAAGTCAAGAATTTCCTTTACATGCACTATAACAGTAGGAGCAGCAGGACGACCAGCCATTATTGTTTAAAGCTAAGATTGCAGTATTGACTGAAAAAAAAAAAACTGGTCCCCGGTTAATTAAATGCCTGGTTAGGTCATTTGAATGACCGGTTAGGTCAATTGTACGCCCTTCATGATTGGTTAGGTTAAGTCTTGATATTTTCATTAAAACTAACGAAAATATCATGACTTAACCCGACCAATCGTCAAAGGCGTACAGTTGACCTAACTGGGCATTCAATTGACCGGGGGCAACTCGCGAGTAGATAGATCGCAGCAGTGCATTATCACGCGCTCACACTACAACGATAATATTCAGACTAAACCAGGTCTAAGAAGGCAACAAATAAACATTAATAACGAGACAACGACGTAAACGGGAACAAATTTACGTTTTCTGAATTTGACCACGAACTATATACCCAACACAGCATAAGAAATAATTTAACCAAGGATTCTATACTTTTGCCCGTTTCGGAGAGAAATCTAGCCATTTTCAGATGTATAAAATTCTTTCGTTTTAGAAAGTTCTTTTTACTGTTTCCAAAAATTATTTTAACTTAAAAAATTGATTTCTTGTTGAAAGAAGAGACGGGATGAACGTAAGTAGAAGTCTATACAGGCACAAAAAATCACGATTTTTCAGACTTCGAGTTCATGACTTGGCTAACCTCGATTGGCCCAAATGGTTTTAGGTTTTTCAAATGTAGTGTAATGAAAGAGAAATCACTTGAATAATTTCCTCCTAATTTTGTATGAATGAGTGTATATATATTATTATTATTATTATTATGGTCCTGCGAAGCTTCGAGATTCGATTTGATTTCGAATCGGGGGAGAGGATTCGATTTGATTCGTTAGCTTGGCCTGCGATTCGATATTTTCGAATCTCCACTTAGTCCGGGAAACAACATCAATGATGATGTTTTGAAGAATACTTTCGTAACTAAACACTTTTCTTTTTACTTAGATTATAATTCAGATTACAATTCAATCTATACACTGAGACCAATCTCTTGCGCAGTAACACTTTTGTCATACTTTAAAACCATTGTTCCTCTTCATGATCAAATACTTAATACATTTTTTTAGGATTTACTTTGTCCTTTGTTCTCAAGAAGGTTTAATTAATTTTATGCTTATTACTAATTGTGTGTAGACTGTAGAAACACTAAGTCTAATCTGTATGTGTACAGTTGATTCGATTCGAGATTCAATTCGGAAAAAAACTGATTCGCAGTGCCCTTATATATATATATATATATATATATATATATATATATATATATATATATATAAAAGAACATCCCGCGCAAGATGAGGAGGGAGAACGAAAAAATGAGGTAACCACCCGGGAATCGAGCCTGGGATCTTCCGATTGCCGGTCAGATATGATAACCACTACACCATGGGCCTCACTCGATCAGAAATCTGACCGGCAATCGGAAGATCCCGGGTTCGATTCCCGGGTGGTTACCTCATTTTTTCATTTGTTCGTTCTCCCTCATCATCTTGCACGGAATGTTCTTCTATACAAGCGTCGTTCTTTACGTTAATTATACTGTGTGCTGTTTGCAGTTGAAATGTGTGTGTGTGTATATATATATATAATATATATATATATAGACGCACACCGTTAAGACGCTGAGCTGCTGATTGGGAAGTCGCGAGATCGAGTCCAGATGAGGACACTATAATTCCTGGGTTCCCTGGTGGATCGTGGTTCGGATTCCACGTTAAGCTGTAGGTCTAAGGTGGATTTAAAAGCTTAACCTTCGTCAGAATGAACAATTCGGACAAGCAAAACGAAGGTTACCAAAAGTATGTGTGTGTGTGTATATATAACGCAAAGGAATACAAAAAAACGAAACAGCAAGAGACCAGCTGGTCTTTACGAGGCTGTCTGTTTAAGAACGAACGGTAAAAGGTAGAAGAAAATTCACAGATAAGGAAAAATTTTAAAACAGAGGAGGGAATCGGAGTGAAAATTCGACTATTTTTGTCCCGACCAAAAAAAAAAAAATATATATATATTATATCAGATCGCACATGGCCCAAATAGAGTGGAGAACAGTTTCAGAGAATAAAACAACTGAAGAAATGCTAACAACCTTGGAAGAAAACGTGAGAATTTCAAAAAAATATGACCCGAAATCACAGCCCAAAAGGAAAGAGGAGCTGGCTAGAGAGGCAAAAAGAGAAGAATATTCCGCAAAAGAGAGAGGAGTCGAAGTTAGCCAACTGCGGAGATAATGCCAGGAAAGTAATACAAGAAAAACTGGAGGGTATCGATGGGGAAATACAAACCCTGGTTAAGGACCATACAGAGAGGGAAGAGGAAAAGGCGGTAGAAGCAATAAGGGAAAATCAAAAGTACTTCTATAGCTATGCGAAAAGGAAAACGAAAACGCGCCGCTATTGGGCCCTTAAGGAAGAGTAATAATGAACTAACCGAAGATCCAAAAGAAATGTCAAACATTGAGAGCCCAGTATGAATCGGTTTTCAGTACCCCAAAAAGTGAGAAAGCGATACCTGACATAGATGCATTCTTTGAAGAGAAATTGCGAGGAGAGTGTATAACAGACTTTGATTTTACCCTAGAAAATGTAGCGAGAGCTGTAGGACAAATGAAACCACATTCAACTGCAGGTCCGGACAATTGGAACGCATTATCGATTAAAAACCGTAAAAATGAAATAGCTACACCTTTATACTGGATATGGAGAAGATCCCTAGACACGGGGGAAATACCGAGCATCTTCAAAAGAGCAAACATTGTCCCTATATATAAAGGAGGTGACAGATCTCAAGCAAAGAACTACAAACCAGTGTCATTGACGTCCCACCTCACCTAAGTATTTGAAAGA
Organism: Bathynomus jamesi; assembly: GCA_023014485.1. Classification (NCBI taxonomy): domain Eukaryota; kingdom Metazoa; phylum Arthropoda; class Malacostraca; order Isopoda; family Cirolanidae; genus Bathynomus; species Bathynomus jamesi. The sequence goes on from JAJOZX010000183.1 coordinate 86,542, forward strand.
ATAGTTAGAGAGAAAATTTGTGATTTCTTGGAGACACTGGAAAGATTCAACGAAAATCACACGGATTCTGATCAGGTAGATCATGCCTATCACAACTAATAGAACACTACAATAATATTCTAGATGCACTGGAAGTCAATGACAACTACGATGTCATATACATGGATTTTGCTAAAGCTTTCGACAAATGTGATCACGGTATAATAGCATATAAAATGAAATATATGGGCAAAGTGGGAAAATAGATCTACAACTTCCTCAGAGAACGTCTACGAGTCGTCAAAATTCAAGGTAAATCATCATCAAATAGGAAGTACGCAGCTCAGTACCACAAGGTACAGTACTGGCCCCACTCCTCTTCTTTATCATGCTAACAGTCATAGACAGCCGAGGCAACAGCAACAGCAACAGCAACAGCAACAGTATAGTAACATCCTTTGCAGACGAAACAAAGATTAGCAGAAAATCAGCGATGTAAATGAAGTGGAGCCCTTGCAGAGGGACACGAACAAAATATACAAATGGTCAGAAGACATGACATTTAACACCGAGAAATTTCTGCTCTTGAGATATGGTAGAAACGAGGAACTTAAACACTGCATATTATGCTCCAAATAGACAGGAAATTCAGAGAAGCACGAAAGCGATCGATCTAGGATAATAATGACCGATGATGCGAAATTCGAAACACAAAATCAGCTACCGATAAATAAAGCAAAAAGAGTCGCGCGACAGGTACAAAGAACGTTCAAAAGAAGGGACAGAACAGTAATGATTCCCCTGCTAAAAACACTGATTATACCAAAACTTGAATACTGCTCAGTTTTGACTGAGACATTTCACAGCCAAGACTGATGGCTGCAAAGAACTCAACTACTGGGAAAGACTACTCAAACTAAATCTGTATTACCTGGAAAAAAGAAGAGAGGTACACCATAATCTACATATGGAAAATGATCGAAAAACTGGTACTAAACCCAATTACCATTCAAACAACACTGGAAAATAGTAAAGGCAGGATGTGTAGTGTTCCCAAATTAAAGTCCCGACAAAGGACCACCTCAACTCTGAAAGAAAATAGCTTGGTTGTCAGGGGGCCGAGACTTTTTAACCAGCTTACAAAGGACCTCAGAAACGTTACAGGGGTCAAAGTTGAAGTCTTCAAGAGAAGATTAGATGCCTGGCTCAGGATGGTATCAGATGAGCTGGGTGTACCTGGCTATGTACGGTGGAGAGCGCAAGAAAGCAACTCGCTCCTCCACCAAGCCAGACCTAGAGGCGGGGCCACCAGCTTGACTTTCTTGTGAAGCGAGACCAACGCACGGAACAGCAACGAGGTTACACACACACACACACACACACACCTTTCAACCTTTCAACCTTTCAAACGTTCCGTGCGATAATTAATTTCCTCATTTCACAACTTTATGTCAAGCTTGTCGCCCCCCCTCTCCAGTTGGCATGGTCAAGTAGCGAGTTGGTTTCTTGTACTCTCTACCTCACATAGCCAGGTACGCCCGGCTCATCTCGGATTGTCCTGAGCCGGGCGTCTAATCTTCTTTTGAAGATGTCCACCGCAACACCACTCGTGTTCGTTAGGTCTTTGGGCAGCTGATTAAACAGTTTTGGTCGTCTCACAACAAAACTATTTTCTTTCAGGATTGAGGATGTTCCCTGTCTAGCCTTTAATTTGGGAACACGACAGTCTTCCTTTTCTACTTTCCACTGTTGTTTGGGGAGTTACAGGGTTCAGAGTAAGATTAGGGAGTATTTTCTCCATTATTTTCCAAGTGTAAATGATGATGATGATGTGTGTATATATATATATATATATATATATATATATTATATATATTATATATTCTCTCTCTCTCTCTCTCTCTCTCTCTCTCTCTCTCTCTCTCTCTCTCTCTCTCTCTCTCTCTCTCTCTCTCTCTCTCTCTCTCTCTGCAGCGAAGAACTACGGGTGGCAAGCCTCTGCAAGGGGAACCCTAAGGAGTTCTTCAGTTATGTTAATAGTAGAAAGCCCATTAGAAGCGGCGTTCTGCGGACCTCCTACGCGGACATCGCTAATGTGCTTAATGAGTACTTTGCGGGAGTGTTCACCAGGGAGGACACCCGCATCATCCCCGAGCCAGGCGTGAGGCACGAAGTGTGCTGGCCTGGATAGTGTTCGATGTACCGCGACAGTCGTTGCCGATAGAATAGACAAACTGAGCGCGTTTAAGGCTCCTGGGCCAGACCAGTTTCTCCCCAGAGTGTTGCGGGAGGTGCGCGACTAGGTGGCTCCCCACCTGGCTACAGTCTTCAACAAATCGTTGGAGACGGGCCAGGTGCCTGGTGACTGGAGGGAAGCCAACGTGACCCCTATCTTTAAGAAAGGGGATCACGAAAGTCCAGGGAACTATCGTCCCATTAGTCTCACTTCAGTTGAAGGTAAATTATTAGAGGGGATAATAGCGGATAGGATCGTTGACCATTTGGATTCCTACAATAGGGCGGGTCGTACTCAGGTGACAACATGAATCTGAAGGAAATCCTACCATCAGGGGTGTCTAAATTATGTTTTTACATGGGGAATTCAAATATGAGCTGCTTTTTTGGATAGGATATAACTAACCTACATCATTTTGTATTTCTAAATTGCCAATTTTACCCTTTTGAACCCCTTTATAATATATTAAAAGATATAAGGTAAATCATTTATATTGACAAGGCCAAATCAACTTTACATATATTTATTAATAGGTGAACTGCATGTATATCACTGGATATAATTACAAAGATCATTCTCCTGACATCTTGAACTTTGCCAGGTTGCACAAATCCTGCTTTGACTCAGACTTGGCCATCAGCTTCCTGCTGGTCTCCTGAGCCCTGATCCCTCCATCCCTCTTTTCCTGTGAGAAGTACTTAGCAGAAGCCTAAGTCACCATTTTAACAACCCTCTCAATGCTTTGTGTGTGGCAAGGCCAGTTGCGCACCTCCATGGGGGTGTTGATGAAGTTTTTCACCTCTGAGGTGCTTAGAGAGCAGGTGAGAGGTGGCTCTGACACACCACCTGACCAGCTGATCAAGTCATCGATGCTGGAAGCATCACAATTGATGTCAGGTGTCCTTCTGCTCCTAACAGAGGAGTCCCCCAGCTGAGTGTCCGGGTCCCCTCTCCCCTGATGGCCAGGATTCTCTCCACCCCTTCAATCCTCTCCTTCTGATCCTCTCCTTCTGATCTTCAGAGCAGAGTAGTGTTTGGAGGATGACTTCACTGTGGGCATACCAAGCAGATCTTCTCACAGTTGGCATCACAATATCCAGCACCTCCTTTCTCTGGGACTTGAGGCAGTCCAGCTGAAAGAGGATGTGCCTAGGCCCTTCGATCCAGGAGTGCTTGACCTTCACGTTGAACCAACATGGGTAATACACTCCAATGATGAATTCCACAATGAATTGCAGAATCTTCAGGTTCTTTCCTTTAAGTCCGTGCTTTGACACCCAGAGCCTGAGAAGTCTGTTCGCTGTGGTGAGCCAGTGGCTGTGGTTTACTGGTCCTATCTCTAACAGAGCCATCCCTGCAGGAAGTACTCCATCCCTGACTGCACAGACAATTTTATAGCCATAGTATTGATCAGTTGAGAGATCTTGAATGACCTTGTCAGGAAGCTTGATCAGTGGAGGGCCAACAGAGATTCGGGTGAAGTTTGGATTGATATCAAAGTCTGTAGCAGAATCAAGCAGCTTTCCTATTGGCCCGGATAATTTTTTGTCTGACAGAGTAGGGCCATCAAGGTCAACAATGAGATGGCGCAGGAGAAGTTCAACAGTGTGCAGGTTGCACACCAACCAGACCAGCTTTTCCCCAGGTGCAGCTCCAGCTTCCGCATTACTCCAGCTTTCACACCAGTGTTGACATTTGTTGAGTCTCCTCCAATGGCCAACAAGGTCTTATCATAACCCCTCTCTTTCAGCCAGGCAAACGGGACCTTAGCAATCTTCTCCGCATGTGACTCCTCTTTAGTTGCTTTCTCTGGGGTAAAGTGGAACAGATAGTAGCTGTCAGGCTCACTAACAACACTATAGTGTTCTTCCTTGATCTTTGCGGGAAAAGATTGGTCACTGCCCTCAGCTTCCATCATCACATTGGTCAGGTCAATCCGCCCATCGAAGAGGGTGCAAGAGATCCCCCCCCCCTCCTCCCTGCACTTCTTCTCGAACTGTTCCCCCAGCTCTCTCATCAACTTCTCCTGTGCTCTCTTGACCTTGCTCTTATCAATCACTTTACTTGTATTGTCTTCTGTGATGATTCCTGCGTCAATCAGAGCTGCTGCTGTTGCTATCGCTGCAGTTGGCCTCAGCCCTATGCCATACCTTACACTAGCAAGGGCAATGTTTTGAATCTCATCATAGTTTTTCTGTACCTTTGCCGAAGCTGCTGGCTCAGGGTCAGTTTGAGGGAAGAGCTCAACTTCAGGAACAAACTCATCTTCATCACCACTTCTCTCCAATTCCAGATCCTCATCACCATCTGCCAAAAATCTCTTAACATCCTTCCTGGCTGCCTTCTCTGCTACTGCAGCAGTTTCCTCGGTTGCTCCTTCTCCTTTTCTCTGCCTTCCTTTCCATCCACTGCCTTTTCAATGTCTTCACCTGTCTCTTGTGCTCTGGTAGATAAGGACCCCCTATTTGGTGGGGTCCCTTACTTCCAACCTTCTCTTTCTGTCCCTTGATGTAGGCAAGATCTTCATAAATCATGAGTCACTTCAAATATTTCACAAAACGTTTTAGAATGTTCTGAAACGTTACATTCTAGCCTCTGAGAAAGGTGGCTCAGAAAATGGCCTTATGCGCGCCAGAAAACCGTCAAAATATTTCATATACCAAACTGTATGATAATTACAATTAAGTGGAATGGCACACCTTTTTATTTGAGTATTTAAATATTATTATTATTATATGAATTACATTATATGTGTTTATATGAATTAGTTAGAACAATGCTCTATGAGAGATAACGTGAGCAGCCATGATAGAAAACGTGAGAAGACATATTCTGGGGTAACTACAATAGTAAAATAATCAACAATTTAATAATAATCAACTGCAAAATGATGTAGGTTAGGGTTATCAGAATTAAATATTTTCTTCAGAATTGTGTTCTATACACCAAAATGTCATTTGAACACCCATCTCCATTGATTTAAAAAAAATGCATAGTATGACCCGCCCTATTCCTACAAGCTGCTTGGGGACTCCCAACATGGGTTTAGACGGCATAGGTCGTGTCTTACCAACTTGCTCAAGTTTTTCCACGTTATGTTGAGTGAGTATGATAAGAGTAGGGCGATTGATATACTTTATCTCGACTTTGAGAAAGCCTTTGATAAGGTACCTCACCGCCGGCTAATGGCGAAAGTGCGCGCGCTGGGTATCGGTGGGGAAATAGGTAGGTGGATTGAAAACTGGCTGAGGAATAGGCGGCAGAGGGTTGTAATTAAAGGGGCTAGTTCGGGTTGGGCCTCGGTCACTAGTGGGGTTCCTCAAGGTTCCGTTTTGGGGCCACTTTTGTTTATCATTTACATAAATGATATCGATGGTGGCATCGTCAGTCGGATCGCCAAATTCGCTGATGACATCAAGCTTGGGGCCAATGTTGGGACGCCCGAAGCGATCGAGGAACTGCGTGCGGACCTAGGTAGGATAGGAGAGTGGTCCGAAAAATGGCAAATGCCGTTTAACTTGGGTAAATGCAAAGTGATGCACATTGGCTACGCCAATCCCAAGTCGGACTACTCGATGTTGGGCAGTAATATCGAGGTGACTGATTTAGAAAAGGACTTGGGTGTGCTAATTAGCAGCGACCTTAAGTTTACGAAACAGTGCGTAGAGGTGGAAAAGAAAGCCCAGAAACTATTGGGTTATATCAGGAGGCAATTTCAGTTTCGGAACAAGGAGATTGTGCTCTCTCTGTACAATTCCATGGTTCGGCCGCACCTGGAGTATGCTGTGCAGTTCTGGTCGCCCACCCTCAAGAAAGATATTGAGAGGCTGGAGCGAGTGCAGGCGAAGGCCACAAAGTTAATCCCTTCCGTTAGGCATATGGGCTACAATCGACGGTTACGCGCCCTGAACTTGTTTTCGCTTGAAACTCGGAGGCTGCGCGGTCAACTAATCGAGGTTTTCAAGCTCTTACGCGGGTTCAACAATGTCGATTTTAGAAGTATGTTTAGTTTAAATGATAACCGAACTCGCAACAATGGTTGGAAGTTGGATTTGAAGCGGTTTAGGACTAGTGTGTGGGGAATTACTTTACGTATAAGATCTGTGACACATGGAACAGAAGTTGTGAACAGTTCCTCTGTGGATCAGTTCAAGAAAAGGTTAGACCAAATGTTGCACACTATTTGAGTGTGTAGAAAATTTTTCGTGGCACCCGTTGCCATTGGTACCTCTTCGGTATGGGCCGCAAGGCCTTCTGAGGTACTTCTTTTCCTTGTGTATCTTCTTTCCTTGTGTCTATCTCTCTCTCTCTCTCTCTCTCTCTCGCAGGTCCATTTCCGGTCTGTAACACGTGCTCTCGCAGGTCCATTTCCGGTCTGTAACACGTGCTCTCGCAGGTCCATTTCCGGTCTGTAACACGTGCTCTCGCAGGTCCATTTCCGGTCTGTAACGTGCTCTCGCAGGTCCATTTCCGGTCTGTAACACGTGCTCTCGCAGGTCCATTTCCGGTCTGTAACACGTGCTCTCGCAGGTCCATCTCCCGCATTCACTACTTCTCTCCCACGATCCGTTGTATAAATTAAAATAACATATTATATTATTTAAAGTAACATCATTCTGCATTGTTATAAACGGCTCCCTACAGATCCCATTCAGTTCCGTATTCAATTCCATTTCCGGTCTGAAACACGTGCCACTCGTCTGCGCGTGTTTATTTCGTATTTCGGCATTCACCAATCCTCCCTCACTAACCAATATACTAATTATTTCGTATTTCGGCATTCACCAATCCTCCCTCACTAACCAATATACTAATTATTTCGTATTTCGGCATTCACCAATCCTCCCTCACTAACCAATATACTAATTAAAATAGCATTTATTATTATTTAAATTAATATCAGACTGCATTGTTACTAACGGCAACCCACAGGTTCCATTCAATTCTGTATTCAACTCAGTTTCCGGTCTGTAACACGTGTTTACTTCCGAACTCACCATTACCCCTCTCACCATTCGTTATATTAATTAAAGTAGCATATTGTATTATTTAAAAGTAACGTATCGTATTAATTAAAAGGAACATATTGTATTATTTAAATTAACGTATCGTAATAAAAAAAAAAAAAAAAAAATGACAGGGCCAGCTAAATTGAAAGCAGAATGCTTTAAATGTAAAGTTAATCATTGGTGCGTTGACTTCCCAGAAGGTAGTATCAGCGATATCACATCCCTTAGTATATGTTTGTTTTGTAAACTTAGAGACAACCACGAAAAGGAAGTGAAAGAGCTAAAGGAATTAGTAAAAAAGCTTGAAGCTAGGCTCGTAGCACTGGAAATCCATCCCAGTAGACAAGATCAAACTAAAAACAAACAAGCAGATTTAAATTGTAAAATTAAGCATCTAGAGCAAAGCGTGGCACGCTTGGAAAACACGGTGACTATTCCGGAAAATGGAACGGAGGACCAAGAATTCAAATTGGTCAAAAATAAAAGACCCTCCAAACCAAAACCAAAACATAAGGATTTGGAACCCATTACCATAAAAAATAAGTTTCACTTACTTGCTGATGAGGAGGATGAATCCTTTTTAATTGGGGATTCTATGGTAAGGAATCAAGGGGACTTTTTCGGAGCAAGACGGGCGACCAAGAGAAAGCTCCGATGTTTTCCGGGTGCCACAAGCCAGATAATTAATAGGGAATTAGGCAAAATTAATATCAAAAATAAGAGTTGCCCTATCATTGTCCATGTTGGTGGCAATGACGTTTTTATGGGAGGGACAGGAGGGCAGACAGAGCCCATTATTAAAGAATTTAAGAACCTAACTGACAAGGTTAGGGATAGGACAGACATGGGTATGGTCGTAGGAATTCTCCCTCGAATGCGTGCTCGTGACTATACTCTAAGTAAAGCCATTAGCATAAATAAAAGAGTTTAAACGCATGTGTGATGAAAAAGGCCTAAAGTTTGTCGATTTTTGGCCTACATTCCACGGAAATGGGGAATACTTTGGTACGGACGGGATACATTTTAACCAGAAGGGGAAAAAGAAGTATGGTGATTTACTGAACATTAATTTGTATAATCTTTTTAAACTAAGACCCCCCAAACCAGCAATTGATCCTGCTCCCCAAACGGTTAAACCTACTCCCCCAGCAGTTAGCCCCCCTCCCCCAGCAGTTAGTCCCCCTCCCCCAGCAGCAGTTAGTCCCCCTCCCCAGCAGCAGTTAGTCCCCCTCCCCCAGCAGCAGTTAGTCCCCCTCCCCCAGCAGCAGTTAGTCCCCCTCCCCCAGCAGCAGTTAGTCCCCCTCCCCCAGCAGCAGTTAGTCCCCCCTCCCCCAGCAGCAGTTAGTACCCCTCCCCCAGCAGCAGTTAGTCCCCCTCCCCCAGCAGCAGTTAGTGCCCCTCCCCCAGCAGCAGTTAGTGCCCCTCCCCCAGCAGCAGTTAGTGCCCCTCCCCCAGCAGCAGTTAGTGCCCCTCCCCCAGCAGCAGTTAGTGCCCCTCCCCCAGCAGCAGTTAGTGCCCCTCCCCCAGCAGCAGTTAGTCCCCCTCCCCCAGCAGCAGTTAGTCCCCCTCCCCCAGCAGCAGTTAGTCCCCCTCCCCCAGCAGCAATAGTGAGGGGCTCTTCGACTCCCGACAGCCCTGGCTGTTCGGGAAACGGGTCGTGCTAGGGGGCGGTCAGAATAGGGAAGGCTCCCTCCGTGCAATGCTTTTTAATGCTAGGTCAATTAGGAACAAGTTTCGCGAGCTACGGGCGCTCTTAGCATCAGAATACCAGGATATCGTTGCTATCACCGAGTCCTGGATTCATACTGATCGTAGGGACTACGTTGGGGAGTTCGAAATTCCCGGGTATAGAATGTTTCGCAAAGACCGCACCCGTGGGGAGGGGGGTGGGGTACTAATATACGTGAGGGACACGTTGAGTCCGGTTGACTGCCAGTTCCGGTCGGAACGGGAGCTGCTTGGCGTCGATCTGAACGTGGGAGGGACGAACTATAGGTTAATCTTGGTGTACAGACCTCCGCATCTCCTCCTCGAGGAGGATACAGCCCTGTACACCGAACTCAGTAGCCTGCTAGGGGATAGGGTGTGTGTAGTTTTAGGAGACTTCAACTGTCGCGGCATAAAGTGGGAAAACAGGACTGCCGATGCTGAAGGGAGGAGGCTAGTTGACTTTGCTGATGAGAACTTCCTCACTCAGTGGGTCAACGAGCCTACACGAGGCGAAAGCGTTTTGGACTTAGTGTTCACGACCGAAGACAACCTCGTCACTGGCCTCACCGTTGACGAATCGTTGGGCGGGAGTGATCACAGTCTTATTAGGTTCCGTGTGTGCGTCCCTCGCGTGACGCGTAGTAACTCGAGAGGCAGTAAGCTCGATCTCCGGCGGGCGAACTTTGTTAGCCTCAGGGATAGCGTAGGAGATATGGGGTTAGAGGTCGGCGGCGATGTTGAGGGAGTGTGGAGTGCATTCCGGGACGAGTTTATGGTGCTGCAGTCTGCTGCCATACCCTCAAAACCGGTCACCCCTGCTTCACGCAGCCTAAGTGGTTCAATCGTGACATCGCCTCGGCTATCCGAAATAGGAAAGTAGCGTATAGGAGGGCGAAGGCCAATCGTTCCCATGAGAACACTTTAGCGTATGTCCGCCTGTGTAGGGAAGTGAAGGCGAAGGTTAGGCTAGCGAAACGTAACGAAGAACTACGGGTGGCAAGCCTCTGCAAGGGGAACCCTAAGGAGTTCTTCAGTTATGTTAATAGTAGAAAGCCCATTAGAAGCATGATAGGTCCTTAAAGGACGGAAGCGGCGTTCTGCGGACCTCCGACGCGGACATCGCTAATGTGCTTAATGAGTACTTTGCGGGAGTGTTCACCAGGGAGGATACCCGCGTCATCCCCGAGCCAGCTGTGAGGCACGAAGGTGCTGGCCTGGATAGTGTTAGATGTACCGCGACAGTCGTTGCTCATAGAATAGACAAACTGAGCGCGTTTAAGGCTCCTGGGCCAGACCAGTTTCTCCCCAGTGTTTTGCGAGAAGTGCGCGACCAGGTGGCTCCCCACCTGGCTACAGTCTTCAACAAATCGTTGGTGATGGGCCAGGTGCCTGGTGACTGGAGGGAGGCCAACGTGACCCCTATCTTTAAGAAAGGGGATCACGAAAGTCCAGGGAACTATCGTCCAATAGCTGATAGAATCGTTGACCATTTGGATTCCTACAAGCTGCTTGGGGACTCCCAACATGGGTTTAGACGGCATAGGTCGTGTCTCACCAACTTGCTCGAGTTTTTCCACGTCATGTTGAGTGAGTACGATAAGAGTAGGGCGATTGATATACTTTATCTCGACTTTCAGAAAGCCTTTGATAAGGTACCTCACCGCCGGCTAATGGCGAAAGTGCGCGCGCTGGGTATCGGTGGGGAAATAGGTAGGTGGATTGAAAACTGGCTGAGGAATAGGCGGCAGAGGGTGGTAATTAAAGGGGCTAGTTCGGGTTGGGCCTCGGTCACTAGTGGGGTTCCTCAGGGTTCCGTTTGGGGCCACTGTCGTTTACCATTTACATAAATGATATCGACGGTGGCATCGTCAGTCGGATCGCCAAATTCGCTGATGACACCAAGCTTGGGGCCAATGTTGGGACGCCCGAAGCGATCGAGGAATTGCGTGCGGACCTAGGTAGGATAGGAGAGTGGTCCGAAAAATGGCAAATGCCGTTTAACTTGGGTAAATGCAAAGTGATGCACATTGGCTACGCCAATCCCAAGTCGGACTACTCGATGTTGGGCAGTAATATCGAGGTGACTGATTTAGAAAAGGACTTGGGTGTGCTAATTAGCAGCGACCTTAAGTTTACGAAACAGTGTGTAGAGGTGGAAAAGAAAGCCCAGAAACTATTGGGTTATATCAGGAGGCAATTTCACTTTCGGAACAAGGAGATTGTGCTCTCACTGTACAATTCCCTTGTTCGGCCGTACCTGGAGTATGCTGTGCAGTTCTGGTCGCCCACCCTCAGGAAAGATATTGAGAGGCTGGAGCGAGTGCAGGCGAGGGCCACAAAGTTAATCCCTTCCGTTAGGCATATGGGCTACAATCGACGGTTACGCGCCCTGAACTTGTTTTCGCTTGAAACTCGGAGGCTGCGCGGTCAACTGATCGAGGTTTTCAAGCTCTTACGAGGGTTCAACGATGTCGATTTTAGAAGTATGTTTAGTTTAAATGATAACCCAACTCGCAACAATGGTTGGAAGTTGGATTTGAAACGGTTTAGGACTAGTGTGTGTGGAATTACTTTACGTATAAGATCTGTGACACATGGAACAGGTTACCTTCGGAAGTTGTGAACAGTTCCTCTGTGGATCAGTTCAAGAAAAGGTTAGACCAAATTTTGCACACTCTTTGAGTGTGTAGAAAATTTTCCGTGGCACCCGTTGCCATTGGTACCTCCTCGGTATGGGCCGCAAGGCCTTTTGAGGTACTTCTTTTCCTTGTAACTCCTTCCTTGTAACTCTCTCTCTCTCTCTCTCTCTCTCTCTCTCTAGTGAATATAGGTTTAATTCACGTAACGTTTCCTGGTAATTTAGTTCTTTGCACCCATTAGTCTTCGTTGTGAAGCTTCTCTGAATCCCTTCAAACTATCTAATGTATTCCTTTTTTTATATGGGTATGTTAGAACCTAGCAGTATTCCAATTTGGGTATGATCAGTGTTTTCAGTAGAGGAATCATTATATTCCTATCCCTTCGTTTAAAGGTTCTCAGTATCTGCTCAGTTATTCTTTTTGCTCTGTTTACTGCTATCTTATTTTGTTTCAAATTTCGCATCATCAGTCATTACAACCCCTAAATCTTTCGTTTTAGAATTTCTCTGAATTTCCTGTCCATTTTGGGTATTATAATCCATGGATTTTAGATCCTCTCTCTTTCCGTACCGTAACAGCTGAAATTTCTGTGATAACTTCATATTGTTGTCTTCCGTCCACTTGTAGATTCTGTTCACGTCTTTTTGTAGAGATTCTATATCTTCTGGGTTTCTTATTTTTCTACTGATCTTTGTGTCATCGGCAAAGGTTGTTACTGTGCTGTCTCTGGTAACGTCCTCATCTATGTCAATTAGCATGATTATGAAGAGTAGTGGAGCTAATACTGTTCCTTGTGGAACTGAGCTGAGGACATCTGATTCTGAAGAAGATACTCCTTGTACTGTAACGACTTGACGCCGCTCACTGAGAAAATTATATATCCATTTCCTTCTTTTCCTGTTATTCCCATACATTTCAGTTTGTATTATGATTCCATGGTCACACTTGTCGTACGCTTTTGCAAAGTCTCTGTATATTACATCATAGTTTTCATTACTTTCCAGTGCATCGATAATATTCTTGTAGTGTTCCATTAGTTGTGATGGGCATGATCTGCCTGACCGAAACCCATGATGGTCATCATTGAATTTTTTCCAAGTTTCCAAAAAGTCATAGATTTTCTGTAACTATTCTTTCAAATACACTGAGCGGCAGAAAAATCGGCCCACTTGGAATATCGCGAAAAGCAAAAAAAAAAGTTTTAAAATTCAGAAATATAGTCTATGAGGCAACCAAATAACGAGACGAAACAACGTCAGCTGCGAACACACTATCTGTCACGAATTTTAGACTTCTTTTAAGAATTCGAGTCTGACATTCAGTTGCTCTTAGACTGATAGTGCCACTTTTTTTTCACTAGTTGGAGTAGACATTTGCGTTTAGTAACAGACTTCTAATTCTTTTGGGTTTCAGAATTGGATATTTACAATGGATTTGAGTGCCGTGAACGTCGCAAAAGTCTTCGCCCTCATTGAAGATGGTCGGAGCCACCGTTACGTCGCCGATGTGCTAGGAATTCCAAGAACAACGGTTGGACGTGTCTACCAACGTTATGTGGAGACAGAGTACACCCGAAGACCAGGATCTGGAAGATCACGCTGCACATCTGCCCATGACGATCGTTTCATCGTCTTGTGTGTTTTGCGAGATCGTTGCTTGACTGCCACCGTCCGCCATGAGCTGGAAAAGTCTGGAGACGTTAGTGTATCGGAGCGAACCATTAAAGGAGACTTAGGGAAAGTGGCTTCCATGCTAGACGTCCAGCAATGGGCCCAGAATTGCTTCCACACCACCGCAATGCTCGTCTTGCTTTCGCTCGTGAGCAATAACTGAGCATGTCAATTGGACTATGTCCATTTGAGACGAGTATTGTTCTATCTGTTACTAAACGCAATGCCTACTCCCACTAGTAGAAGGAAAAAAGTGGCTCCAGCAGTCTAAGAGCAACTGAATGAATATCAGACTGTCGAATTCTTAAAAGAAGTCGGAAATTCGTTACAGCTAGTGTGTTCGCAGCTGACGTTGTTTTGTCTCGTTATTTGGTTGTATTTTTGGGACAAGTCTTTCCACATTATATATATATATATATATATATATATATATATATATATATTATATATATATATATATACAGGGCGTCCCAAAAAAATGTATACACACTTTAACAGCTGATAGCTCAATTGATGTTTCTTTCTTTCCAAGTTAAACCCATTAGAATTAATAATGGCAGTCAGACTAAGCTTTGAACAAAGGAAATTCATTCTAAAATGCTACTGGAAGTGTGAAAACGCAGTTGAAGTGCAAAGACAGTTTAGGAGGGAGTTTCAAACAGATCCACCAACGCGACTTACCATCACTCGAATTAGAGATAAGTTTGAAGCCGATGGAACTGTTCAGAATGTCCACAAGAAGCGTTCCGGAAGACCACGGACATCGACAAGCCCCACAAAGCAAGAAAGAGTACTGGAAACGTATCACCAAAGTTCAAGAAAATCTGTGCGGCAAGCGAGTCGTGAGGTAGGAATTTCAGAATCGTCTGTCCAACTCATTTTGAAGCGCTGTCAATGGAAAAGTTACATTCCAAGATTAGTCCATGCTATTAATGAAGATGATCCGGACCGAAGAGTGGAGTATTGCGAGTGGTACTTGGCACGATGTGGATGTGGATTGGACGAAGGGGTTTCGTAGAATACCCTCCGCGTTCACCAGACCTCACACCACTAGACTTTTTTTTATGGGATACTTAAAAGACAAAGTCTACGCTATAAAACCTGCAACAGTCGCTGAATTGAGAGCAGCCATTGAACGAGAATGCACACAAATACCAAACGAAATGTTTCGTGATGTTGCGATTCCATTGCTTCGCGTTATCAGCAGTGCCTGGACCAGAACGGACTTCAGTTTGAAAACAGGCGTTGACAAACAATTAAATAATGTCTGTAGATTCTATTACATTTTGAAAATGAAATGTATTTTAATAAACACTGCCTTTATAATTATTTAAAGTGTGTATACATTTTTTTGGGACGCCGTGTGTGTATATATATATATATATATATATATTATATATATATATTATATATATATTATATATATATATATATACAGGGGTGGGCGAAAGTAGCTCCCTATTTGGATTGGTAAAAAAATACGTATATTATCCATTTATTTCAGAAGAAATAATATGAAAAGGTAGGCATACATGGTAGGTTTTTCTCTAAAATTCAATGTGGGCTCCAACTCTTTCCACCAGCTTCTGGAGCCGCCCAGGAATGGCGTCCACTGACTTTAGCAGGAACTCCGGCGGGATGGAGGACATGACTTCCCGAATTCGGTCCTCCAGTTCTTCCAATGTCCTCGGTTTGGTGCGGTAGACTTCTTCCTTTATCCACCCCCAAAGAAAGAAGTCGCACGGTTACCGCTGAAAAACGGCAGAATCGGTTCAGTGTAACGGTGTGGTGTGGTATGACCTCAGATCAGGTTGTGGGCCCGTTCCTTCTGCGCAACACCATGAATGCTGAGCGGTACCTTGCTATGTTGCGAAACGAGGTCTGGCCGGTTGTCAGCACATGGGTGAACATCGACGATCTGATATTTATGCAAGATGGCGCCCCTCCGCACTTCGCTCTTGTTGTCCGTGAGTGGCTGGATGCCCACTTCCCTGGGCGTTGGATGGGTCGTCGTGTCCACATCAATGGCCAGCCAGGAGCCCCGACTTGACACCGTGCGGCTTCTTTCTTTGGGGGTGGGTAAGGAGAAGTCTACCGCACCAAACCGAGGACATTGGAAGAACTGGAGGACCGAATTCGGGAAGTCATGTCCTCCATCCCGCCGGAGTTTCCTGCTAAAGTCAGTGGACGCCATTCATGGGCGGCTCCAGAAGCTGGTGGAAAGAGTTGGAGCCCACATTGAATTTCAGAGAAAACCTACCATGTATGCCTACCTTTTCATATTATTTCTTCTGAAATAAATGGATAATATACGTATTTTTTTACCAATCCAAAATAGGGAGCTACTTTCCGCCCACCCTGTATATATATATATATATATATATAAACCACACCGGACAAAAAATTAGTCACCCCTAATAGCACCGATAGTAGGAAGTTCAAGGTCACACAGAGGGCGCTGATGTAGCATTGGTAAGTGACAAGTAGCGGTGACGTAGCACACAGGATCAGATCTGTTTCGTGAGGTGGTGAAGAACAAAGTGTGTGTTGGATATAGTCTGCAAAATGGGTCGTGAGGCAGACGTTACTCAGTGGCAAAAAGGAGCCATCGTGTTTGGCAGAGCCCACGGACACAAAATGTCTGAAGTAGCCCAATTTGTTGGTGTGTCAACGCGTACTGTCCAGCGAGTTTACAAAGAGTGGTGTAGTTCGCAATCAACTGACAATCGACGGCGTAACTGTGGCCGGAAAACAATTCTCGACAATAGGGGCCGCCGACATGTTTCTCGTCTAGTACTGCAAATCGTTTTCAAACCAGAGAACAATTGCTCCAAGAAACCAATGAGGTTCTCCAGCGACCAATTTCCGAACGGACATTGCGACGAGAACTGCATGCGATGGACATCTGAGCAGGGTACCACGGAAGAGGCCGCTGTTAACAGCAAGTCACAAATTGGCACGTTATAAATGGCTCAGAGGCACAAAAACTGGACTGCGGCAGATTGGAAACGTGTAATTTGGTCCGATGAGTCCCGTTTTTGTTTGTTCTCCAATGATGGGAGGCGACGAGTACATCGCAGGTCCAGTGAAGCCTTTAATCCTGAATGCGTCGAAGGTGTTGTTCAGGCTGGAAACAGAAAGTGAAGCGCAGGACTCTGGCGGAACTTCGGGACCGGCTGATGAACGAGTGGCAGCAAATCGATGTTCAGTACATGCACACCTCGTAGAGTCTCTGCCTCGCCAGATTCGTGCGGTTATCAAGGCCAGAGGCGCCGTCACACGTTATTAGGTACATTCTGAGAGGGGTGACTAATTTTTTGTCCGGTGTGCTTATATATATTATATATATATATATATATATATATAATATAAATATATATATAAAATCAGGGCTGTGCGGGTCTATCACTTTCGGGTCTTGGTCCGCGTCCGAAAGTTCACTTTCAGGTCCTGTCGGGTCTTTTAGTATATGACCCGAGTCTGGGTCGGGTCCATTATTAAAAATGTAATAATTATAATCTGGTATAGGATAGGTAATAAGACTACTACCGTAGCTACATTAACATGTTTTCTAAAACAGTAAAATTACATGGCTATACGGTAGTAGCCTAACCATATACAGTACATTAATTAATCCGATTTTGGAAATGTTTGAAAGTAGGTGTATTAATTGTATTAATAGTAACTAGGTATAGTTATACATGCATTGCTAAAGGGCAAAGTACGATGTATGATTGCTCTCTTCAGCCCCCTGATTCTAAATTTTAATTAATTTTGTGTAAACAAATTGTTTTTTTTTTTTTGAGTGAACTCAAATGGAAATTATCATCATCATGCAATAAAATTAAACTTTATCTTAAAAAACAAAAATAAAACCGGTAATATGAAATAATTAATTAAAGTAATTTGGTAGTAATATTTTTCTTTATATTTTGAGGGCAACATATTCTGTCAACACGTTTAAAACAGATATTGATATAGCGGCATAGCCTATACTTCTCCTAGAATCTAGATTGAAAGTTGTGGCAAGACAGGAGATATATTTTTGAATTTTTAACTGATTTTTTTTATTTTAATATACACAGTAATATATATAACAGGCCCGGATTTAGCTATAGGCGAACTAGGCGATCGCCTAGGGCCTCGCGCCAAAGGGGGCCTCGCTCAAGCCGTTTTGCGCGTTCTTTTCAAGTGATATTAATGATTTAGAACTCTATGAAGCACTTAAAGTACTTTGCAGGTTTATACCTGAGAAAACAGATCTCGGAAATGCCCTTGTTTATATAGTGCAAAAACAACTAAGTGAGATTTATCCTAATGTTTATGTTGCACTTCGAATAGTATTAACCATCCCAGTTACTGTTGCTTCGGCTTGAAAGAAGTTTTCTCGCGTCTCAAACTTATTAAAACATATTTGTGTTCCACCATGTCTCAAGCGAGATTGCAATCATTAGCTATGTTATCAATAGAAAACGATATAAAATAACAATTCATTAGATATTCTCAATTAATTGAAGAGTTTAGCTCGAAGAAAAGTAGAAAGCATTGCTGTAATATTCAAGGAGCATCTGAACCAAATATTAAAGCGTTAATATTTAGCCTGATAAGTCGATCGCTCACTATTATAAAAAATGAAATGTCAACATCTCTTATACATCACATATGAAAACGTTTGTATACTATGGAAAGTCATTACCTATAATAATATATAAATCTTAGAAATCATTGTCTTATATTTTCGATACAAATCTTGATTCATATTATAATTTATACTTATTTGTATGGTTTATTTATATTTCTTATACAATTTCCATGCGTGATTATTTTGGTTTGGTTTAATTTTTAGTGCTGGCATAGTTCTGTCTATGCGGGATTCTAATATTGCTGGAATAGTACCGATAATTAAGTCCATATTTTCATATATATATATATATAGGCCTAGGGCCTCGCAACTTCTAGATCCGGCCCTGTGTATATATATATATATAAATATAAAACACACACGTGAGGTGAAGGTAAACAAATCAAACAGCACAGTCGAAGTTATTATATTAGAAGTAAAAGAACTGAACCTAACCATTATGGACGTCTCAGACCACCAAACACCACAAAAAGTGAATTCCAATTTGCCACTAATGAAATACAAAACGTTAAAATTCGTTGAAACTTCAGCAACAAATATTCTAATTTGTGGAGATTTTAATTTCCCATTCATAACATGGAAGAAAAATGACGAAGTCATATGTTGAGAAGTTTCATGGCAACATTACAAAGATGATAGAACCCAAGCAGTAATGCTATTCGATATAATGGAACATTATGCCCTTACTCAGGAAATCTGTGAAGCCACTAGGAAAGAGAACGTTTTGGATTTAATTTTGACAAATAACAATGAGATAATAATAAAATAAGAAGGTAACGCGCACAAATTTCTCCAACCGTAACCTCATCGATATAAATTTGTTAGCACCCAGAGGTCCGAAAACGCATCCCAGAGAGGCAGAAGGAATATTTGAAGGCTTAAACATAAATTCAAAGAAAGTAGATTGGGAAAGTGTAAATAAAGATTTAAAGGAGGTAAATTGGGAATTACTACTTCGCGAGAAGACTCCAGAACAAATACTACGTATAATGGAGTCTGAAACCAAACCTATATTACTGAAGCATGTTCCAGAGAGACAAAAGAGAGAACGTAGCAGGCTCGAGAGAAAAATCGGGACACTATTTAGACAACGGAAGTAAACCGTAAACATCTCCACAGATGCAAAAATGATGTAAGGAGACTCAAACTAGAGAGGGAACTAGGTGAGATAGAAATGGACCAAAAGCAAACATTCATACATAAGACAAACGAGGAGGAAAACAACGTAGCAGAAAACATAAAAAATAATCCAAAATACTTTTACACTTTGCGAAAAGGAAAATGCAGTGCAAAGAGAGTATTGGTCCGTTGATAGACGGGGAGCCCAAACACACAAATGACCCTAAAAAAGTGAGCGAACTGCTTAAGGAACAATTTAACACTGTGTTTAGCACCCTTAAGTCCGAGATGAAAGTAGAAAACGCAGATGAATTTTTCGACATTGATACAAATCAGCCAAGGACAATTCTGGCAAAAACCTATTAATTAATGGACATAGAGTTCTCGGAAGGAGATGTAATTAAGGTTCTATCACAGATGCGAGACAATTCGGCATGGAGTGCCACGTTTCTGAAGAAATGTAAAGAGAGTATTGCCAAACCGCTATACTTACTATGGAGGAAATCACTCGACACAGGACAAATTCCACTCCCCTTAAAGAACGCGAACATTGCCCCTTTCTTCAAAGGTGGTAACAGAGCAATGCCCAAGAATTATCGGCCGGTAGCTCTCACCTCACACCTTATGAAGTGCTTTGAACGTATAATTAATTAGAACGAAACTAGGTACTACCTACAAGAAAAGAACTTATACAACCCAAATCAACATGATTTCAGGGCTGGAAGATCATGCCTATCACAGCTATTAGACCACCAGGAGAAAATATTAGAAACACTGTGTCGAGGACAAAACATAGATGTAATATATACTGACTTTGCTAAAGCCTTCGATAAATGTGACCATGGAATTATAGCACATAAACTTAAGAATACAGGAATTACTGGAAATCTGGGAAGATGGGTATTTAATTTCTTGACGCAAAGAACAGAGTGGTGGTAAATGGAGTCAAATCGGAAGTAGAGAGCTCTGCCCCACAAGGGACAGTACTAGCTTCCTTGCTGTTCGTAATAATAATAATTGCAGATATCAATGACAGTATTGTATCATGTTTCGCAAATGATACAAAGATATGCAAGGAAATATTGAACGAAGGTGACATAGAAAGATTACAGAATGACGTTGAAACGTTATTCCAGTGGGCAGAAAACTACAATATGAAGTTGAACGAAGAAAAATTTCAACTTCTAAAATATGGTAAATAACAAGGAGTTGCAGAAAAAATGGTACAAAACTCCCCAAGCCAAACAGATAACACCAAATCCACAAGTCAGGGATTTTGGAGTAATAATGTCGTCGGATGCAGAATTCAGAGCGCACTATAAAATCAAAATTACAACGGCTGGAAAAATAATGGGAATCATCTGGAGGAGCTTCTGCAGCAGAAAAACAAACACAATGCTCAAATTATGGAAGAGCCTAGTCCTACCAGTAATTGAGTATTGCTCAGTACTCACAAGCCCATACAGAAAACGAGACATTGCGAACATTGAAGTTATACAAAGGACTTTTACGTCTAAGATAGAGGAAACGGAACGTGAAGACTACTGGTCTCGACTACAATCACTGAAACTCTACTCTCTTGAAAGAAGGCGCGAGCGGTACACAATAATATACATATGGAAAATACTTGAAGGCTCTGTCCCTAACTTTAGAAATGAAATAGAAACAAACTGGAATGAGAGAAGAGGCAGATTTTGTAGGGTCCCAGCTGCGGTGGGACAAGGGGCCATGAAAACGAGGATGAAAAATACCCTCAAAATACGAAGCCCAAAACTTTTCAATGTCCTACCAAAAGAAGTGAGGAATCTCGAGCACACGACCTGAATAACTTCAAGAACCAACTTGAGAGATTCCTGTGCAAAGTCCCTGACCAGCCATGCGTGGCTGGCTACGAGGGCAGGAGGAGATCAGACAACAATTCCCTCCACCAAATCCCGCAAATGAGGCGGGATGTTGCCGTAGGTCGATCCTGAACCGTCGTTCGAACTCGCCTTAATTTTAATTTCTTAATTTCATTTCATTTAATTTCGTATACAGTAGATATGCGTGGCTCGGGTTTGATCCCCGATTCGGCCAGGCGGCGCGCGGCGGCTCTCGCTTCCTTCCTAAATCTCCAAAATGAGGCGGGGTGCTGCGCAGGAATCGAACACTGGTTAATCCTGAACCTTTGTTTAAAACCGGAGAAAATTACATATATAAACTATCTGTATATAATATGGAATATACACTATAAGGATAGGATTACTGTCGTTGCTAAGATGATCACGAGAGAAAAATAAGCACTAATGCAGACGGCTTAAATGGAGAAATAAAAGAGTAATCCTGGATTTTGTTACTTAAGGAATTATTTTATTTAAATAAAAATTCGCTTCCAAATTGGCAACCATCCGCACTGGGCCCAGCCCCACCCCACTCAATTTCCATGGGAAGTGAACTAAAAACGGATAAAAATTTCATTTTATTAATGAAGTTCATTTTTAGTGAAGGCAAATTGGCCGATTTGGAGCTTGCCTATGATCCGCGAGGGAGGAACTTGGTTGACTGCATTACATTGGTGGATTAGATGTCCGCTAGAGAGCCCAACGCAGTCAGCCACCGCGGTAGTAGTGGAAATGTGCGGGCTTCACGTTCGGGGACTGAGGGTTAAAGCCATTAAAAACTAGGTATAAAAATTTTCTTTTCGCGGAAAATGTTTGGATATTCGACGTTTTGGAGAATTACGATACCCGTTTTATCGACTTATTCTCCCCAGGTAATCATTAGAAAAAGAGAAGAATGAAAGTATCACGTCCGTGTTAAAAGTACGGACAACTGTTGTCAATAAACAAATGCAAATATCGATCAATTCCTCCACACACCTTTATGGAGGATCTTCAGGTTTTTTTTAACATTTTCACGAAACACACTGGGATTTGTCTGCATTTACAGTATACTTTTCACGTAATTATACACTTTTTAAATTTATTATTATTATTTATTAATAATATATTTTTTTTGTTAATTTTTATTAATTTATTAAGTAGAAGAATAAAAAGTTATATTTCAACTTCGTTTCGTATTAATTTGAAGTACGTAGAGTGTGAGCATGTTTTAAAGTTACGCCGTTAGCTAAGTAACGACAGATTTTGAAGTACGAAAGATGTAAACTGTTAAATGTTGGTATTTGAAACTAGTAATTTAAGTAAAACGTTTGGAATGCTTCCGATAAGAGGAGAAAAGTTTTTCAATCTGGGTTTAAAAGTCTCTCTCTCACTCTTACTTGAGAAGTTAAGAGTTAATTTAGCGAAACGAGGACGTTTGAGTAAATAAAAGTTTGCACCAAATTTGGCGACTGGAAAAGAGAGAGAAAATGTAATTAAATGTTCATTGAGATTCCTTAATATTTTTTCTTTCCCTTGAATTTGAATCCTATTTTAATTGACATCAAAGAAGGATCTACGCAAATGGCCCTAAATGGCATTTTATTGTACACGTTAATTATTAGGCTCAAAATTCGTTATGAATTACGTTACAAAGATTGTGAAACTAGTCATTTCATGAAATCCCTGAAATTTTCAGTAATTACGCGAAATCACTGCAAATATCGGGGATTTCATGAAATTTATTAAGATTTAACTAGTTTTAATCTTACTGTAACATATATACAGGGTGGTGTCCCGGAAGTCTGGACTCGTAGGAAAAATACAGTACATTTTTAAAATGAAACAAACGCATTTTCTAATGCCAGTTTTACTATGAGGCGCTCGGGCGAATAGAGGCGAATTAACCATTTCGGGATTTTGGTTGATTCGCTTCTATTCGCCCGAACGCCTCATATTTCAGGAAAGAAAATACCCTGATGGCTCAGTATACCAATCAAGAGAAGGTGGAACTGGTATTGCTATAGGTTTTCGGGAAAAAGCAGAGGGAAGCATGTCAGTTATTTCGCAAACATTCCTCTCTCTGGCTTTTTTCGGAAACGTGTAGCAATACCAGTCCCCCCCCCCCCCTCTCTCTCGCTGTAAAATGCACGAAAAAACTTATTTTTTTAGAAAGGTTATTGTGTCCTCGCTTCGATATATACAGGGTGTCCATAAAGTCACGCATCATAGGAAAATACATTTGTTTATTTTGTTTTATTTATTTGTTCGAAATGATTCCCACCAATCTTAGAATGTTTTTAAACGAAAAAGCAGGCCATATTTGGCCTGATGGAGACAAATAAATAGACATTGCTTGTGTTCCTATGATGCGTGACTTTATGGACACCCTGTAGATTAGAAAAAAAAATCGTGTAAAATTTTTTTAATTTATATTGTATAGTATTTAATTGCGATGAGTGTTTCAGAAAATTAGAACTAGTTCGTTTTGACGAACAGTTTTTTTAACGATTTCGCAACATTTAATAAGGACGTTTTCTTCAGTTTTAGGGACAAATATGCGTTGTTGGTTGTCCTTTAAAAAATGCAGAAATTCATTATATTGATTTGACCTTTTAAAATGTTCATGATAAAAAGGGGCTACAAGTACATCGATCACGCTGCGTTTCTGCTTTAATTCTGTGCAGTTATCATACGAGGAATAATAACGTAGACTGGAATGTGTTCTCTCTGTTTGAATTGTAGAATTCAGATACGTTATCGACTCCCATTTTCACGTCAAGAGGTTTTTTTCCCTTTTTTAATGAAGTAATATACTTCAAGTGAGAAATTTAACTAGTTCTGAAAATATGGTAGGGAAGGAAGAAGTGTGTGTGTGGCGCGCGCGCACAGTATATATATGCGCCTCGGTGCTGTAGTAGTTAGCGTCGCAGCAAAACCCAGCTGTTCATCCTTCCACGCGATAAAGAAATTGGTTGGTAGATAAATGGGTACCCTGGGTAGCCTAGTGGTTAAAAACGCTGGGCTGCTGGTGGGCGTGGTTCGGATTCCACGTTAAACTGTAGGTCTAAGGTGGAATGAAAAGCTTGACCTTCGTCAGAGTGAACAATTCGGGCGGAAGCTAACCAAAGGTTTTATATATATGTCCTTTTATGCAGGAAAGGGGGGGGCGAAGGGTGAATGCCAGGGTTTTTGACATGCTTGGACACTGCGTTTGAAAGATTGGAGGTCAAGACGGGGAGAAAGGTGGATTAAGGAAGATTGTTCGAGAATTGGCCGGTTGAGTAGATGAAAGATTGAAAATACTGATTAACTCTTGCGTTACAAAATAAATGAGAATGTGTCGAAAGTTGGGTACTGCGTGTGCTCTCCTAAAAGCAGGCGACATGCAGTTAGTGTGTTCGGAAGAGCAGTGTCCGTTATAATAGTGATAGTAAAGAGAGAGGGGCAACATTCAGCGGAGAGAGAGAGAGAGAGAGAGAGAGAGAGAGAGAGAGAGAGAGAGAGACCCCGAGAGACCCCAATCAGAGTGACTGTTGAATGGGACGCTTGTGAAGCAGGTGAAGTAAAAAGTAGAATCATCGGCATAGGAGTGGATCGGAGAGGAAGGCGACTTAATAGATCATTGATAAATAAAGGAAAAGAATGGGTGACAGGACAGAGCCCTCAGAAACACTTATTATATATATATATATATATATATATATATATATATATATATATATATATATATATATATATATATATATATATATATATTCATGCGGGTTGCTTCTAAAAAGCTTCAATTTAATATTCAAGAGAAATCCAATGACAAGGAGGAATGTAAATGCCATGAAAAGTCGTCTTTAATGCAACGTTTCGAGCAATATGCTCATCTTCAGGCTAAATAATAATAATATGAAATTAAAATCAATAAACAATTAAAACAAGACAAAACAGTTTCTATAAGACCAATTCTTAAAAACAAAATTTAAAAAGACTAAAAGAAGGTTAAATTCAGTTATTAAAATTTACATATAAAATTACAAGAAATTTAAAAAGCTATTTTTAAATTACATATAGTAAATTTGAAATTAATACAATGGAATAACACTACTAACCCTTCATTGCTGGTTCCGAGGCACAAGTAATTTTAAAACAAAACACATGGACATACTATGGGTTGGGTGTTGGAGAGTTATAAATTGGGAAGGGGAATTATAAAAAATTTAAAGGGACAGCTGAGGAATCAACATTTAGAGAAGGGATCAATGTTTTTATATAAAGAGATCCCAAATTCTAAGTGAGTTGGAACAAGAGTTATACCCGAGAATTTTAAAATTATCTAAAGTGACATCAGTTTACATTTAATACTATTGTTCCGGATACTAGAGCTTCTTTTTTATTAAAATTTTACCTGTTCGGCAACTTATTCCCATATGCGAATAAAATCTAGCCTGTTTTAAGAATTGGTCTTATAGAAACTGTTTTGTCTTGTTTTAATTGTTTATTGATTTAATATATATTATTATTATTAGCCTGAAGATGAGCATATTGCTCGAAACGTTTGCATTAAAGAAGACTTTTCATGGCATTTACATTCCTCTTGTCATTGGATTTCTCTTGAATATTATATATATCTATATATATATATATATAATATATATATATATATATACAGGGTGTCCCAGAATTAACTATCTATTTCAATGAAATCGGACAAATTTTTTTAAAAAACACACTTTTATTTATGTTTATCATGTTTAATATGTGTTAAAAATGTATAAATTTCTAAATTTTTTTTCATAATTTTATTTTCATAATTTTATTTTCAAATTTTTTTCATTATCTGGTCCAATGAAAGACCGTCTGAAGTCATAGAATGGCAAAGAGACTCTCCAAAAGTTAACGTGTGGCTTGGAATGACCAAATCCAAAATTTATGGTGCTCCATCTTGTTGAAACACAAACATTATCAAGAATGCCATCGTCAAGAAGCTGTGGTTCGAGAAACTGCTGAAGCATATCAAGGTAGACGGTACCTGTTACAGTTGCTTTCGCAAAGAAGAATGGGCCATAAATTTTGGATTTGGTCATTCCAAGCCACACGTTAACTTTTGGAGAGTCTCTTTGCCATTCTATGACTTCAGACGGTCTTTCATTGGACCAGATAATGAAAAATATTAAAATAAAATTATGGAAATAAAATTATATGAAAAAAATTTAGAAATTTATACATTTTTAACACATATTAAACATGATAAACATAATAAAAGTGTGTTTTTAAAAAATTTGTCCGATTTCATTGAAATAGATAGTTAATTCTGGACACCCTGTATATATATATATAATATAATATGAAAATTATTTCACGAAAGTAACAAGTGAATGATATTTATGATGAAAATAACCACGGAGAAAAAAAGGAAACAGAATGGTGCTCAAGCACTTTCGTCTAATCCTGAGGATGTTATTAGACGAAAGCGCTTGAGCATCATTGTTTTCTTTTCCCTTCATGGTTATTTTCATTTTATATACAGTATATATATATAGATATAGATATAGATATAGATATATATAGATATAGATATATATATATATATAAAATGTAGAGTGCTGCAACGTGGACGAGGGGGTTCAGTACCATCGACCACATAAATCCCCGTTTTTTAGTTTTTCTGTAAATTGCTCAAAAGTAATTTTATTTAAAATGCCAAACGTAAAATATCTGAAATAATGCTAAGAAAATTTTGTGTAGTGAAGGATCACATTGAGTTTCGTTGTTGAATATTGAGTAATTTTAAGATTTAATTTTTAGTATACAATATTAAAGACCTCAAAAAATTTTTTCAAATATTATTTAACCCTTCCGCTACGGAGGTCATAAACCGGGTCAGTTCCCCGTACGGGGGTTTTATCACCAAAAAATCGACCATCACAATTATTTACGCTTCCCGTAGTTTCGTCCTTTTTGGGAAAACGTTAATGTACGCTTCCCGTATTTGAAAGGTTAATTAAATACGGAATGAAATATGAACGTGAAAGGAATCAAATAACGCGAATAACCTTCTTTGACCAAATCCCTACACGACCATATTAACTCCAGTTGATGATGATGATGATGATTGAGAGTATTCTATTGATTTAACTTATAACATTCAGTACGTAGCCTATAGGTATTTTAATGTAATCTTTCATGACAGGATCGGCATTTTGAATGTGGCATACTCTCCCGCCCTCGATTACCCCTTAAGTATTAAAAATTCAGGTAAGTTGAAAGTATTTGGTATCGTCTACGGTTGAGGTCATCAACGAGGGGACCACTGTCCGGATCCGAATTATAGGATTTGGGGCCTACTTTAAAATAGACTTACCCGCGTACCGTTCGATTGCTCCGTTTCTTAGGATCCGATATAGAAGTGAAAGGATGCCGCTTTATTTGGCCCAAAAGAAGCCAAAATGAACGTATTTTGTCTCGTGTAAGTTAAATTTTGGCACAAAAACTATAGTCCGACCCTACGCGAACCGCGTAAAGAGTTAATTGATGGCTCCTTCTCTCGGGCCTACGCTGACATTAATTAATATAGTGTCAGAATTTTTACAGATACTCCGGATATTGTTTTGTATTTATGACATTTAGCGGGTATTTTACTGACTATATTCTTATCTGTACTTTTTATTTGAAATGTAAAATAAACTGAAAATAGTTATTAAACGTATGACATCACACGAACAAAATCAAATTTCATAATGTCAACGTTCGAGGTTATGCAAATCGGCCTTACGCGATTGAGTTTAATTTTTTTTTTAATGCGGGAAGGAGGGGCCAAGATAAATGCCCGCAAAAGCGCCCCTCCTATAGAGGAGGAGGAGGAGGAGGAGGAGCCGGAGCCGGAGCCATAATCAAGGTCCGGGGGTTTTCGAGATGCCTAGACACTCTGCGTTTGAAAGATGGAAGGTCATAGACGGGAGGAAAAATGGATTGAGGAAGATTGTTCCAGAATTGACTGGTTGAGTAGATGAAAGACTGAAAATACCGATTAACCCTTCCATTAAATAGTTGGACAGAAAAGGAATGAGAAAGTGTAGAAAGTCTGGTACTGCGTGCTCTCATTAAAGGAGGAGGCACACAGTTAGAGAATTCAAGAGAGCAGTGTCCGTTATAATAGCGATAGTAGAGAGAGAGAGAGAGAGAGAGAGAGAGAGAGAGAGAGAGAGAGTCAGTCAGTAAGAGGCGGGGAATTGATGAGACAGTGTCTTTGATTCCATCGGGTCAAGTACGGCTGTGTGAGTTGAGCCACCCCACACACGAGAAGCATACTGCATACAGCGGCGAACGAAACTACTGTACAGAGACAGCGACTGATTGGGGGTGAAGAAACCGCGCAGGCGCTGTAAACTTTTTAATGTTTCAAAAAGCTTTTAATTTCTCTTGGGGATAGATAGATATTTATTTTATTTTTATTTATTTATTTTATTTATTTATTTATTTAATTATTTATTTAATTATTCCATTCATTCATTCATTTATTTATTCTCTGTCCCTTGCGAAGGATGTAGAAAGGTTGAGAAGGGTAAAAGCAAGGGCCGCAAAATTGATCCCTTTAATGAGACTACAAAACTACCAACGAAGATTAGAACGCTTAAATAAATGTTTATCTTAGAGACCAGGTTAGTTGCGCAGTCGGTTTATTCGAGTTTTCAAGATGCGCAATGAAATAAACAGGGTAGACTACGGGAAATCATTCTCATTTAATACCAATCCGACGAGAAATAATGGTTTTAAATTGGAACTTAAACCATTTAGTACCTCCATCCGTGATAATTTCTTTTCCTATGAAATAGTTATCTTGAACGAACTTCCCTCGGAGGTCGTTTGAAGCCAAAGTGTTTAAAAATAGGCTGGACGAGGTTTCGAATGCACTCGGGGTTTAAGACTGCCTTCACGTATAATATCATTTAAGAAAATAATGATAAGACGTAACCGTGCGGAAGTTTGTTCAAACACTTCCTCCGACACTTAATTCTCCCCCACTTTAGAGAGACTATTCTAATTGCATTGTGCCCCACATAGCGTGATCAGCTATCGAGCAGCTTTTTTTTATCACTTTTATCGCTTGCCTCCCACTTCTAAGTGGGAGACTCGAATTCGCCGTAGCGACAATGGGTGATTACCCGCGAAACGCTTTCATTCTCCATAAGGGACGAGTACACGGGGATAGATACAGGGACCTTCCGCCGATATTCCTCGCCGGAGAGAGATTTTATTTGCTCTCTTGGTGGCACAACATCGCGAAGTATGAACGAACAAAATATATCACTTGTCGCATAAACACCTTTCACGAGGGAGACTCGAGTTGAATTGAATACTCGCGACGCATGACAGACATCCAATCAAGGAAAACGCGTTTAGATACTCGCCTACCTCGTTAATAGACTAGATAAATATTTTATACAAATGCGTATTATTATCCGGATAATTCCTATGATTTATCGGTACGGTGGCTTTGGCAGGCTACGGAGAAGTTTGATGCAACGAAGAAATGATGGTCTTGCGTATAATAAATAAAAAATTCCTTAAAAAAATGCATGGTGTAGATTAGATTAGTAGTTTTGTATTTATGTTACCCTTTATTTTCCGCTGTCTTCTAATGCGTAACTCGAGTACACGAGATAAATGTACGCATGGTGTGAATGAACTCTGACGCTCTTCTTTTCATTATACTTTTTTCCTACTTTCCCATAATTCTTTTTATTACTATTTTCTGTCAGTAGTGGCTGGTGGAGGAGGGAGAGAGCCTTGTCTGTTTTATACTTTATTAATACTACTGTTCCTGTGTGTGAAAGCCTTACGCATCTATAAATGTAAGCATGGTATAAGTTTTTAGTGTTGCTGCTGTTGTTGTTTTCATCGCTATTTCTAACTTTTCTACTTTGTTCTTGGGCTAGCCTAGAGTCGATCTTAGGGTCTTTGTTAGCTTGTAAATCTCTCACTCACTCACTCGTATATAAACAGAGTGGTCCAAAAGTCTATGTATTTTGCTGACATAATAGTGTTTTAGGATAAAAATGTAGTAACATAATTATTAGATTTATATTTATTTATCAAACTTAGCTTCTAAGATTCGACGTGAGCACCATCAGTGTGTCTGCAAATCTCAAATCTGTCTACTGCATTGCGGAACACATTCTTAAGCGTCTCTGCGGTTATTTTAGCGACTGCCGCGGCACGTCTGTAACTCTCGTTTTGTAAACCTCGTACTTCATAAAGCCCCCACGCAAAGAAGTCTAACGGTGTTAAATCTGAAGATCGTACTGCCCAGGGCCTGTTTCCACCACGTTCAATCCAGCGATTTGGTAAGAGCTCATCAAGGTACGCCCGAACGATGTTTGCAGTAACATTGAGCCCCATCTTGTTGAAAGACAACAGTGTCGAGAATGCCATCTGAACAAAGCTGGGATTCAAGAAACTGTTGAAGCATGTCAAGATAAATTGGCCCTGTTACCGTAGCTTCTGCAAAGGAAAAAAGTCCATAAATCTTCGATCTTGTCATACCCAACCAGACATTAACTTTGGCAGACTCCTCCCCCATTTGCAGAACTCTGTTGGTTTTTCGCTTGCCCAGATATGACAATTGTGTCGATTAACCTTTCCGCATGTGTGGAATGTCGCCTCATCGCTGAAGAGAACGTGGTTTAATAAGTTTCGGTATGAATTTCTTCAATCAAAGCTGCGCACATGGCAGCTCATTTTGGATAATCCTCTTCGTGTAACTCTTGTAACACTTGAATATGGTAACTTTTTTTTTAATGTTAATTTTAAAATCCTTAGAACAGTCGTTTTTGGCATGCTCGGTCTACGCGATGCTGTACGAGTTGACATTGTACGATTTGTTTGAAAGACATCTCTCATCAATTCGACATTTTCTTGAGGTACCTGGATGTCCAGATCTTGCCTCATCATGAACAGATCGTGCTCTTTAAATTTATTGACCAGCTCGCGAATTGCTTTGTCTGTAGGTCCTGGTTTGTGAAATCTTTCGAATTTTTTTCGAATTTCTTCTCACTGCTTCCCTTGGATACGTAATGTTACGACCATCACACGTTCTTCTACATCCATCATCATCTGTCCCGTAGAAAAAAAAAAAAAAATCTATTTCGGCAAAATAGGCAGGGACTTTTGGACCACTCTGTGTTAGTGACGCAACCTGAGGTCCTTGGACCAGTCCAGAATCGAAATATGCTTATTTCGCACATTTAAATTACAAACTTTGTCAGAAACGTAACGTTCGAGCGTTACTAGCAAAAATTAAAAAATAGCCGTTCGGACTGGTCGGAAGAGATCCAAAATCAGAAATTGTGCCAGGAACATATGTTAGTCCATAGTTACTCGTATTACATATTAAAGCAAGCGAGTTATTCAGTTAAAAATCACACTACTTCGAACAAATTAAAAAATAGTGGTCCGGACTTTTTTTGTTTTTTTTAAAGCCGCTCCCGATCGGCCCACTTGATATATATATGTTAAACACAGACCGTGCATGGAACAAAGAACTCTTCTGGGAAAATTAAATCCACTATAGTCCGAATAAGGTTCGGACTATAGTGGATTTAATTTTCCCAGAAGAGTTCTTTGTTCCATGCACGGTCTGTGTTTAACATATAATGTTCTCAGGGAACCATTCTGAGTTTGTATATATATATTATAATATATATATATATATATATATATATATATAATATATATATATTGCAGGGAATCTGTGTAACTAGGGATTTCATGCAAGGTTGTCGTGATATTTTCATTAGTTTTAAGGAAAATATCACGACTTAACCTAACCAATCGTCAAGGGCGTACAGTTAACCTAACCGAGCATTTAATAATTTCCCCGCGAGTTTAACGAAAATATCACGATTTAACCAACCTTACTTGAAAGTCCTCAACATTTTAGGGATTTCATGAAATCCCTAGTTACGCAGATTCCCCGTAATATATTACACACACACACAAATTATAAAAGTGACGTTTGGCATTTTTATATAATTTGTGGTCTCTTCCGCCTTTCGCATTAAGTAATTTATTATTTATGGAATAACGACATTTTACCCGTTAACACGAGCGATAATTCAAAATAATGAAATGTTCCCAAATTACCTGCCACGAGCGTGTGGTTGAAATAAAAAGACCCTTAATTTGATTACCTTAATATGATTATCCGTGCCAAACTTTTTTAGACCATGCGAATCTAGCGGGTTCACCCATCTCCTTTTCAGTTATGGTATTAAGGTAGGCTGACCATATTTCCTTGAGACAAAAACGGGACATTGGGATGGCAAAAAAGGGACGGGGGTTATGTAATATTCTGTATTCATGAAAAAGTAAGTACATAAACCGGGACAAAATTGACATTTTTATTAAAACGACGGGACGGCCAGGAAATATAAAACAAACGGTACTGTCCCGTTCAAAACGGTACGTATGGTCAGCCTATATTAAGGCGATATCGGGAAATTCTCTCTCCTCTCTCTCTCTCTCCTCCTCTCTCTCTCTCTCTCTCTCTCTCTCTCTCTCTCTCTCTCTCTCTCTCTCTCTCTCTCTCTCTCTCTCTCTCTCTCTTTAGAAAAGGACTTGGGTGTGCTAATTAGCAGCGACCTTAAGTTTACGAAACAGTGTGTAGAGGTGGAAAAGAAAGCCCAGAAACTATTGGGTTATATCAGGAGGCAATTTCAGTTTCGGAACAAGGAGATTGTGCTCTCACTGTACAATTCCCTTGTTCGGCCGTACCTGGAGTATGCTGTGCAGTTCTGGTCGCCCACCCTCAGGAAAGATATTGAGAGGCTGGAGCGAGTGCAGGCGAGGGCCACAAAGTTAATCCCTTCCGTTAGGCATATGGGCTACAATCGACGGTTACGCGCCCTGAACTTGTTTTCGCTTGAAACTCGGAGGCTGCGCGGTCAACTGATCGAGGTTTTCAAGCTCTTACGAGGGTTCAACGATGTCGATTTTAGAAGTATGTTTAGTTTAAATGATAACCCAACTCGCAACAATGGTTGGAAGTTGGATTTGAAACGGTTTAGGACTAGTGTGTGTGGGAATTACGTTACGTATAAGATCTGTGACACATGGAACAGGTTACCTTCGGAAGTTGTGAACAGTTCCTCTGTGGATCAGTTCAAGAAAAGGTTAGACGAAATCTTGCACACTATTTGAGTGTGTAAAGACATTTAGGACCTAAATATAGAGCTATTTATATATTCTCCACTTTCCTGTAAAATTTCCTTGGCTACTTTTCCAGGGTCAAGGTATTTTCTTCAACCTTTTTCCGTACCTGCCTCTGGCAGGGAGGGAGCGGAGGGTGGGAGAGAGCCTTCTACTTTTCTATCCAGTTTTCTACTACTGCTAGCATAGTTGAAAGACAAAATTTTCCCTGGCACCCGTTGCCATTGGTACCTCCTCGGTATGGGCCGCAAGGCCTTTTGAGGTGCTTCTTTTCCTTGTAACTCCTTGTAACTCTCTCTCTCTCTCTCTCTCTCTCTCTCTCTCTCTCTCTCTCTCGGCCGTACCTGGAGTATGCTGTGCAGTTCTGGTCGCCCACCCTCAGGAAAGAT
Organism: Bathynomus jamesi; assembly: GCA_023014485.1. Taxonomy (NCBI): domain Eukaryota; kingdom Metazoa; phylum Arthropoda; class Malacostraca; order Isopoda; family Cirolanidae; genus Bathynomus; species Bathynomus jamesi. Next base: position 119,995 of record JAJOZX010000183.1, read on the forward strand.
ATTGAGAGGCTGGAGCGAGTGCAGGCGAGGGCCACAAAGTTAATCCCTTCCGTTAGGCATATGGGCTACAATCGACGGTTACGCGCCCTGAACTTGTTTTCGCTTGAAACTGAGCTGCGCGGTCACTGATCGAGGTTTTCAAGCTCTTACGAGGGTTCAACGATGTCTATTTTAGAAGTATGTTTAGTTTAAATGATAACCCAACTCGCAACAATGGTTGGAAGTTGGATTTGAAACGGTTTAGGACTAGTGTGTGTGGGAATTACTTTACGTATAAGATCTGTGACACATGGAACAGGTTACCTTCGGAAGTTGTGAACAGTTCCTCTGTGGATCAGTTCAAGAAAAGGTTAGACGAAATCTTGCACACTATTTGAGTGTGTAAAGACATTTAGGACCTCAGAGGTTGTTTCCAGTCAAAGTGTAAATCTGTTTAAAAATAGGCTAGACAAAGTACTGAACACACTCATAGTTTAAGATTAAAACCTCAGAAAACTCTGCAGGAGTTCGCTTGCTCGGTGTCTCTGTGAGCAAGCTAAATATAGAGCTTTTTATATATTCTCCACTTTCCTGTAAAATTTCCTTGGCTACTTTTCCAGGGTCAAGGTATTTTCTTCAACCTTTTTCCGTACCTGCCTCTGGCAGGGAGGGAGGGAGCGGAGGGTGGGGAGAGAGCCTTCTACTTTTCTATCTAGTTTTCTACTACTGCTAGGATAATTGAAAGACAAAATTTTCCGTGGCACCCGTTGCCATTGGTACCTCCTCGGTATGGGCCGCAAGGCCTTTTGAGGTACTTCTTTTCCTTGTATCTCCTTGTAACTCTCTCTCTCTCGTTAGTGAGGAGCTCTTCAACTCCCGACAGCCCTGGCTGTTCGGGAAACGGGTCGTGCTAGGGGGCGGTCAGAATAGGGAAGGCTCCCTCCGTGCAATGCTTTTTAATGCTAGGTCAATTAGGAACAAGTTTCGCGAGCTACGGGCGCTCTTAGCATCAGAATACCAGGATATCGTTGCTATCACCGAGTCCTGGATTCATACTGATCGTAGGGACTACGTTGGGGAGTTCGAAATTCCCGGGTATAGAATGTTTCGCAAAGACCGCACCCGTGGGGAGGGGGGTGGGGTACTAATATACGTCAGAGACACGTTGAGTCCGGTTGACTGCCAGTTCCGGTCGGAACGGGAGCTGCTTGGCGTCGATCTGAACGTGGGAGGGACGAACTATAGGTTAATCTTGGTGTACAGACCTCCGCATCTCCTCCTCGAGGAGGATACAGCCCTGTACACCGAACTCAGTAGCCTGCTAGGGGATAGGGTGTGTGTAGTTTTAGGAGACTTCAACTGTCGCGGCATAAAGTGGGAAAACAGGACTGCCGATGCTGAAGGGAGGAGGCTAGTTGACTTTGCTGATGAGAACTTCCTCACTCAGTGGGTCAACGAGCCTACACGAGGCGAAAGCGTTCTAGCCTTAGTGTTCACGACGGAAGACAACCTCGTCACTGGCCTCACCGTTGACGAATTGTTGGGCGGGAGTGATCACAGTCTTATTAGGTTCCGTGTGTGCGTCCCTCGGGTGAAGCGTAGTAACTCGAGAGGCAGTAAGCTCGATCTCCAGCGGGCGAACTTTGTTAGCCTCAGGGATAGCGTAGGAGATATGGGGTTAGAGGTCGGCGGCGATGTTGAGGGAGTGTGGAGTGCATTCCGGGACGAGTTTATGGTGCTGCAGTCTGCTGCCATACCCTCAAAACCGGTCACCCCTGCTTCAACGCAGCCTAAGTGGTTCAATCGTGACATCGCTTCGGCTATCCGAAATAGGAAAGTAGCGTATAGGAGGGCGAAGGCCAATCGTTCCCATGAGAACACTTTAGCGTATGTCCGCCTGTGTAGGGAAGTGAAGGCGATTTTAGGCTAGCGAAACGTAACGAAGAACTACGGGTGGCAAGCCTCTGCAAGGGGAACCCTAAGGAGTTCTTCAGTTATGTTAATAGTAGAAAGCCCATTAGAAGCATGATAGGTCCGTTAAAGGACGGAAGCGGCGTTCTGCGGACATCGCCAATGTGCTTAATGAGTACTTTGCGGGAGTGTTCACCAGGGAGGACACCCGCATCATCCCCGAGCCAGGTGTGAGGCACGAAGGTGCTGGCCTGGATAATGTTCGATGTACCGCGACAGTCGTTGCCGATAGAATAGACAAACTGAGCGCGTTTAAGGCTCCTGGGCCAGACCAGTTTTCTCCCCAGAGTGTTGCGGGAGGTGCGCGACCAGGTAGCTCCCCACCTGGCTACAGTCTTCAACAAATCGTTGGAGACGGGCCAGGTGCCTGGTGACTGGAGGGAAGCCAACGTGACCCCTATCTTTAAGAAAGGGGATCACGAAAGTCCAGGGAACTATCGTCCCATTAGTCTCACTTCAGTTGTAGGTAAATTATTAGAGAGGATAATAGCGGATAGGATCGTTGACCATTTGGATTCCTACAAGCTGCTTGGGGACTCCCAACATGGGTTTAGAC
>JAJOZX010000183.1:127500-205000 GCA_023014485.1 Bathynomus jamesi
GCAGTCGGGGTCATAAACATCTTTAGGCTGTCTCCAGACGTAAACTCGACCGGAACATGGAAATAGACTACATTCTTCCACCGGTCCATTGACCAATTCTTATGGTCATTACACCATTTTCTGCGCCGCTCAATGTTGATGTGCGAAAGGAAGGGTTTGGCAATTGCAGCCCTCCCATGGTATCCAGCTCCATGGAGCTCGCGACGTACAGTTCTGGTCGATACCGGGCTTGCAAGATGCTGGTTAAGCTCTGCAGTCACTTTTGGAGCTGTGGTCTTATGGTTCTTTGTCACAATGCGCTTTAGCACCCGGCGGTCTCGATCACACAGCTTCTTCTTGCGTCCACTATTGCATTTGTTGGTGCTTGTCTTTCCATGGTTTTGGTATGCAGACATGACCATAGAGACAGTTCCTCTGGATACATTGAACATCTGAGCGGTTTTCGTCACCGATGCACCAGCCATCCGCGCTCCGACAATTTGCCCTCTTTGGAAGTCTGACAGGTCTTTCATAACTGCTAATTCATAATTCACTCAGATCTGTAAAAACAACGTGAGGGTTATAACTAGGGCAGTCAAAAGTTGACCTTACAAATTGAAAAAATTGACTTATAAAGTTGCCTTTACTTTCAATAATAAAAACGATACTTTAATTACTTATTCTTGCTCTTCTACATCAGTTGACCGATTGTGGTAAATTATGAAGTATTTGCCGACATTTTCTGGCAAAAAATTGCGATCCTTACTTAATAATTTATTAAGCATGGAGAAAGATCTCTCTACAGCGGCAGTTGTTGGTTGACATTGCAAAAGCTGACCATAAACTGTTGGTGAGATTTCAGGTCTACTGAGGTTAATTATTTCACAAATACCATTTGTCTTGAGTCTTGTTTCAATGTATTGTTTGACTGAACACATATCTTCGCCAAGGTTGATAGAAGAAATGGTTTCATATGCCTCTCTAATGGTGCAATCAGATGCTTCCATCCTAGTCACTAAGCTAGCAATCAAACTATAATTCATTTTGATTGACATTAGTTGCTTTGGCAGTTTTTCATTAGCAACACTCTCTTTAGCCTTCTGAACAATGATTCCTTCATCTTCAAAATTTTCCACAATTGTCTTCACATTTGGAAAATTGTCTGCATAATAAAAAGCAGCGTTCAGCCAGCTTGCCCAACGTGTTACAATCGGTTCTGGAGGAGTTCCTATTTCAGCAAACAATTCCTTCCTTCCCTTTGTTTTTAAGAGTAGAAGCCTTGACACATGCAATTAAAGTGTCAACATCACTATAAAATGCTCTTATTTGCATCGCACAATTATGTAACAGATGCGCAAGACACGTTACATGGAAAAGTCTTGGAAAAAGTTGCTTGAGTGTCGCTCCAGCTGACACCATGTAACGAGCTGCATCAGACAGAAGTAAACAGAAATTTTCTCTTGGTATCTCGAATTCTTTTACAGTATCGTCAATCTTGTGTATGACAGTTCGTGCATTAACATTTCCAAGAAGAACATCGCACCTGATTAAATATGTTTTCTTGGGAACATCAATAGATCCAGCAAGTATGTTCAAATATTTTGAGCCCCTTACTTCACTTTCATCAACAATTAGGAAAACTAATTTACCCTCTAGCAAATGTTTTATTCTACTTAACTCTTTCATTGCTATTGATCTGGAAGTTGACACGCAAGGCACTGCTACACCTAATTCAGAGAACAATTGTTTCACATGAGGGTTGCTCAACTTATGAAGAGGTATGTTGGCTGACAGAAATGTAGTCAAAAGTTTTTCTGAAAAATCTAAAGACTTGTACTTTAAAAGGGTTTGTCTCTTTTCATTTCCCACATTTTGGTCTATACCACGCTGGTGCTTTTGGGTAGAGCGATGTTTATCCACAAAAAAGGATTTGTCATGCTTGACCACAACACAACAAATCTGACAGTATAGCTCATTTTTTCCTGAACAAATGAATTCATTAGGATATTTTGCAATTATAGCGCGCACTTTAGCAATAGAACTAACTGCAACTTTTGGCATTTTAAATATCTGAAATGAAAAGAAATCGAAATCAGTGAAATCACAAATCAGAAAAAATCACAATCAAAAATGGTAACCAGTAACCACAATACATACAACACAACCACATCCAAAACCAGAACGGACATAACTGAATAAGACAAATACGAGCAGCGAAGTTGCCAGTTAACCAAAAAGATGCCAATTTTTAGTTATTTTAATTATTTATTCCAAAAAATTGACTATTTACCTCATTGCTATTTTTTGACCTAACAGGTAAAAGTTGACTTTTCGTTGACCTATTAACTTTGGTAATATACCCCCTACAGGTGTTTTTATTGCATTTTCAGTCGTTTCAGCAAAAAGTGCCCCATAGGAAACAATTTGACTTTATTGACTTTTGACCGCCCTAGTTATAACATGACGTATACACTCTCTGTTACTCATTTAAATAGGTTTACCAGTCATTTGACCGTTTACTGTGTGTGTGAGCAGTCCGTAAAGATAACCGGTGAAATCGGCGGGTGTTCATATTATTTTGTCTAACCCCTGTGTGTGTGTGTGTATATATATATATATATATATATATATATATATATATATATATGCCTAAAATAGCTTTGTTTCCGAGTTAACCCTTTAACGCCGAACGTTTTTGTAGGGTTAAGTCTAAATGCGTGTATTTGAAATGCTAAGTATTCGACTCAGTCGTCGTTAGAGGGTTAAGCCCGTTTTGTGTACCAGCAATTCTTTCCGCAAACTGTTCACAAATACTGCTTGCCAACAATGTTTGCGAGTGTGTACGAGACCTATAATTTCATGTTTGGCCTTGCCGATTGTAATGTTTCGTACACTCTGACACATGTTTCGATATCGTTGAGTGTAGAGCCATCAGTCAGTCAGAGGTGCATCGCGGTGTTTCACTGTTCGTATTCGTAATTTCTTACCGTGAATAAGTGCAGTTCAATGAAAAAGAAAAAAGTTTTTGTGCTATTCAGTGATAGTGTGCATTTGAAATGAGAATGGAGGCCTATTCAAACAGATATGGCGGACATGTATTTCATGTATGGACTTGCCGAGTGTAATGCGGCCGCAGCAAGACGTCCGTATGCGAAAAGGTTTTCGAATCGCCGTCTGCCAGATAAGAAGACATTTCGGAGAATAGACGAGCGTCTTGGTGATACAGGATCATTCAAAGCGAGTTTCAGATGGTGGTAGACCAATCAGCGCCAGAACTGTTGAGTTGGAGGAGCGGGTCCTGAATCGCGTGGAAGAACATCCTGGTGTCAGCACCCGAAGGATAGCAGCAGCAGAGGGTGTAAGATACACAACTGTGTGGAGAATTTTATGGGAACAGCAGCTTTACCCATATCACATTCAGAGAGTACGAGGCCTTACTGAAGCTAATTTCCCACCACGAGAGGCTTTTTATACTTGGTTCCTTCAACAGTGTGCTCGCGATCCTCTTTTTCTATCCTCCATGTTGTTTTCTGATGAGGCTGTCTTCACAAGAAATGGAGTGATCAATTTTCACAACACTCATCACTGGGCCGAAGAGAATCCGCGTGCCATCATCCAGTCAAGGCACCAACACCAATTTAGTATCAATGTATGGGCAGGACCAATTGCCGACAACTTAATTGGTCCTTTTGTTTTGCCTGGAAGATTAACAGGAGAATCCTATTCCAATTTTTTAAGGAATGATTTAACCCTTTAAGCCCTGAATTTTTTGTAGGGTTAAGTTATGAATGCTTGTATTCGAAACGTTAGCAATTTGTACCTTCAGTCCATAAAGGGTTAAGCGATTCACTAGATGAAGTTCCTCTTGGTGTCCGACGTTGTATGTTGTTTATGCATGACGGTGCTCCGCCTCATTTTAGTCGAGTAGCCAGAGACTATTTGGGTGATCATTTCCCTGATAAATGGATAGGCCGTGGAGGACCCATTGCGTGGCCTGCCCGCTCCCCGGACCTGAATCCACTCGATTTTTACTTGTGGGGTCATCAGAAATCCATCGTTTACGTGACACCCATTGACAACGTTGAAATGCTTCGCCAACGTGTAGAACAAGGATGCTAGAAAATCCGAGCAATACCTGGAATGTTTGAACGCGTCAGGCAGTCTATGACGAGACCTGTTCAGGCGTGTATTCAAGCGCAAGGCGGTCATTTTGAGTACTTTCTTTAAAGGTAAGGCGGATACTTGCTGGAACACACAACGGGCTGGAACTCGGGAACAAAGCTATTTCGGGCATATGTGTAAAAATTAACAATGAATCCTATATACTATTGAGCTAAAATGTGTGTGTGTGTGCGGTTTCTTCGGAACCGTGCACAGACTAAACGGCACATCGGAAAATTCTGCTACTACCACCAACTGATGAGCTGCCGATGTGCTCTGTCAAGTTTCCCGGTTCTAGGTCACTCCGCGGCCGAGCACGAGCTGTTTAATGTCTATTACAAGTGAATGTAAGTACTTCGAAAACGAAAATGACGAGAGCAAAAATACATAATAAACAGTTTGGTAGTCCCGATAATACATAAGTACCAATATACATATACAGTTAGCTGTGATATATACTGCTACCTGCCCGGAGGGCGATAGCGAGCTACCGCTTATAATTCCTGTATTCATATAATTCTTGTATTCATTTATACAATTCTTGTATTCATTTATACAATTCTTGTATTCATTTATACAATTCTTGTATTCATTTATACAATTCTTGTATTCATTTATACAATTTTTTTATTCATTTATACAATTCTTTTATTTTTATATTCATTTTACATAGTCCAATTTTTTTATTCGCTTTCTATTTTATTTCTGCTGAATAATTGGTGAATTATTTTTTTTAAATTACTTAATCATATTTTTTGGATTTAGCTTGATAATGTAATTTTGTTAAATTCTGCAATGTTTATTTTCTTTATACATTCTCTCTCCGTTGTAAAATATGAAGTCGTGTTTTGCTTAACGTTTAATTTTAAATCTTAAGCATTTAATTTTTGCTCATATGCATGTTTAACTGTAATTCATAATAAAATGCATATTTCATTTTCCATTTTTAGTTAACTCGGCAGATCATAACATCAGATCTGTCAATATGCGGTTTAAAATAAAAATATGGCTTCATCTTCAAATATCTTGCTTATCTGTCTGGACATTGCTACAGCTAAAACATTTACCTTATCTTCAAATATTCTGGAAAATAATGCAGCCTATTGAGAATAATAAAAAAAGAGTCAACATTAAATAATAATGTCACCAAAAATTCAATATATAAAGCCGAACAATTTTTCAAATATTCATTCTGATTATCTGATCTAACTTGAGGCCGAGCGTTACCTGTAACATTTTAACAGTAAACTACAGTAAGAGAATATCTTTGTCTTCTCCTTCGAGCCTTGCTCTCTTCAGAGAACTTAGTCTTAAATAGAGAAAAATAATTTCCCGATACGTTACAAGAAGAATCGGGAACCTTCAGAGAATTTAATAAGCTCTACAGCAGTGATGCACAAACCCTGGCCCGCGGGCCAAATGTGGCCCCCACGGGTCTTTTCAATTCACATTTTTCACATGAAAAGGGTAGCTACCCAAAGAAAAATCTGAAATATTACCCCTGGTTATAAAAATGCATATTTATAAAAAATAGAATATCTATATATCTGGCCCCTACATATAAAACAGATGGTTGGTTTGGCCCTCGCATCAAAAAAGTTTGTGCACCACTGCTCTACAGAATCCTCCGATCCACTACAAGAAGAAATCGGAGAGTACAGTAGTATAAGAGAAACTTCTGCGATTCACTATTCGGTACCAGATACTCCAGAGTAACAAATCCGTTGCTGCCACCTAACCAGAACCCTCGTCAACTTCGACCGGCCCAAGGCCATAGAGGGAGGGGTTAACATATGTTTATATAAATTTTTTTCATTGTTTTCAGGTCTTGAATCCATCCTGAAAGTGCGTCCCACATGTTACGAAACACCCTGTGTATGTATGTATTAGTGATGGATCGAGTGGTCGGTTTTTCACAACCGCGGTTGCGGTTGTGTTTGCGGTTGTCGAATTTTTTCCAACTGCGGTTGCGGTTATCATATACTAGGAAAAATGCGTAATTATTAACTGGATTTAGCCACTATAGTGCGATTTAGCCACACTTGGTACATAATATATACTAAATAGTATTTATTTAGTAAATACCTTATGTTGAACACAAGTTTTGCAATACACCGCTACCGCTATTTGTGTGTTGCAAAACTTGTGTTCAACATAAGGTATTTACTAAATAAATACTATTTAAATGAAGTATATTCTAAACTTATATAGCTATTATGAAAGAATATGTCAAATACTATTTAAATGAAGTATATTCTAAACTTATATAGCTCTTATGAAAGAATAGGTCAAATTAATTAAAACCATATTTTGCACTAAGTGTGTTACCAGGATGAGGGACGAGGACCCATCGCACTGTTCATCCCACCTAACACTTTCCCCAGCCTCCACCCATTGGAAAGTTATGGATTATTATTCATTTGAAAAACTGATGTCAAACTTAATGACAGGCAGTGTGAATTTCAAGAATAATATTTTTGCTGCATTTTCACCTTTCAAGCGGCAACGCCTCTCATCGTACAACGTTCCCGCTCCACGCATAAGGAGACCCATTTTCTTTTTAAAAAAAGAAATATTTCTAATTAACCTAAAATTAAAATTAACTAAGCTTTTACAACCGCAACCGCACTTATGGAACGGCGGTTGCGGTTACGGTTGCGGTTGTGAATTTTTGTGCGGTTGTAGTGCGGTTGCGGTTGCGGTTATTCGATCCATCACTAGTATGTATGTATGTGTGTGTGTGTATATATATATATATATATCCTTGGGGATAGGGAATTTAGAGAATTCTTCCCACGTGGTCCCAGCGTGTCGTAAAAGGCGACTAAAAATAAGGGACGGGTGCCGGGGGCCGGAAACCCCTCCCACCTGTATGCAACTTTCCACGAACAGGAACGATCAGAGAAGGGGCATAGTGGGGGCTTTCCCGTGACGGCTCAGGCTGGGGTGTCTGAATGTGCTCTTACGTGGGTTCAACGATGTCTATTTTAAAAGCATGTTTAGTTTAAATGATAACCCAACTCGCAACAATGGTTGGAAGTTGGATTTGAAACGGTTTAGGACTAGTGTGTGTGGGAATTACTTTACGTATAAGATCTGTGACACGTGGAACAGGTTACCTTCAGAAGTTGTGAACAGTTCCTCTGTGGATCATTTCAAGAAAAGGTTAGACCAAATCTTGCACACTATTTGAGGGTGACAGAATTTTTCCCTGGCACCCGTTGCCATTGGTATCTCCTCGGTATGGGCCGCAAGCCCTTTTGTGGTACTACTATTCCTTGTAACTCCTTGTGGAGCTATTGAAGAATAGAGACCCCAGCCTTCTTTAGTTAGGCTTATAAGGCTAACTAAAGAAAATATCACGACCTAACCTAACCAATCGTTAGGTTAACTACGCACTTGACGATTGGTTAGGTTAGGTCAGGTCATGATATTTTCGTTAGTTAGCCTTATAAAGCTAACTAAAGAAGGCTGGGGCCCCTATTCTTCAATAGCTCCCTCCTTGTAACTCATTCTCTCTCTCTCTCTCTTTCTCGTTTCCAACTGGATTGAGGATTGGTTAAAAGATAGAAAACAGAGTGGTAATAAATGGAGTGGCTTCGGAGTGGGCGCCCGTCACCAGTGATGTCCCACAGGGTTCCGTTCTTGGTCCTTTACTTTTTATCGTCTATATTAACGATATAGACGTCGGGCTTCTAAGTACAATCTCAAAATTTGCAGGCGATACGAAATTAGGAAATAGTGTAGGTACTGAGGAGGGCGTAAGAACGCTTCAGAATGATCTTGACAGGTTGGGCGAATGGTCTGCTACTTGGCAGATGCCATTCAACTTGGACAAATGTAAGGTAATGCACATAGGTTATAAAAACCCGAAGACCGATTACTCTCTCTTGGGAAGGAACTTGACTGAGATCGATCTAGAGAAAGACTTAGGAGTCTATATCAACAACGATCTGAAACCGTCGAAGCACTGTGCAGAAGTCGAAAAGAGGGCCTTAAAAATATTAGGTTATATTAAAAGACAGTTCCAGTTTCGGAACAAGGAGACTGTAATGTGTCTTTATAATTCTCTAGTCAGACCTCAACTGGAATACTGTGCGCAGTTTTGGTCTCCATCCCTCAGGAAGGACATAGAAAGGTTAGAAAGAGTACAAGCAAGGGCTACAAAATTGATCCCTTCAATGAGAATGCAAAGCTACCAACGGAGATTGGAGCGCCTAAATCTGTTTACCTTAGAGACGAGGAGGTTGCTGGGTCAGCTTATTCAAGTCTTCAAGATGCTCAATGGAATAGACAGGGTAGATTACTGAAACTTATTCTCACTTAATGCCAATCCGACAAGAAATAATGGGTTTAAACTGGAACTAAAGACATTTAGGACTTCTGTCTGCGGCAATTTCTTTTCCTATAAAATAGTTAATATCTGGAACCAACTTCCCTCAGAGGTTGTTTCCAGCCAAAGTGTAAATGTGTTTAAAAATAGGCTAGACAAAGTACTGAATACTCTCATAGTTTAAGACTAAACCATAACAAAACTCTGCAGGAGTTCGCTTGCACGGTGTCTCTGTGAGCATTCTAATTATAGAGCTTTTTATATATTCTCCACTTTCCTGTAAAATTTCCTTGGCTACTTTTCCAGGGTCAAGGTATTTTCTTCAACCTTTTTCCGTACCTGCCTCTGGCAGGGAGCGAGCGGAGGATGGGGAGAGAGCGTTCTACTTTTCTATCCAGTTTTCTACTACTGCTAGGATAGTTGAAAGAAAAATAAACTTGTAATAACAGGAACCTCCCAGAGTGGACCGAAAGGTCTTTGAGTCTCTCTCTCTCTCTCCCTACCTGGAGTATGCTGTGCAGTTCTGGTCGCCCACCCTCAGGAAAGATATTGAGAAGCTGGAGCGAGTGCAGGCGAGGGCCACAAAGTTAATCCCTTCCGTTAGGCATATGGGCTACAATCGACGGTTACGCGCCCTGAACTTGTTTTCGCTTGAAACTCGGAGGCTGCGCGGTCAACTGATCGAGGTTTTCAAGCTCTTACGAGGGTTCAACGATGTCGATTTTAGAAGTATGTTTAGTTTAAATGATAACCCAACTCGCAACAATGGTTGGAAGTTGGATTTGAAACGGTTTAGGACTAGTGTGTGTGGGAATTACTTACGTATAAGATCTGTGACACATGGAACAGGTTACCTTCGGAAGTTGTGAACAGTTCCTCTGTGGAATCAGTTCAAGAAAAGGTTAGACGAAATCTTGCACACTATTTGAGTGTGTAAAGACATTTAGGACCTCAGAGGTTGTTTCCAGTCAAAGTGTAAATCTGTTTAAAAATAGGCTAGACAAAGTACTGAACACACTCATAGTTTAAGATTAAAACCTCAGAAAACTCTGCAGGAGTTCGCTTGCTCGGTGTCTCTGTGAGCAAGCTAAATATAGAGCTATTTATATATTCTCCACTTTCCTGTAAAATTTCCTTGGCTACTTTTCCAGGGTCAAGGTATTTTCTTCAACCTTTTTCCGTACCTGCCTCTGGCAGGGAGGGAGCGGAGGGTGGGGAGAGAGCCTTCTACTTTTCTATCCAGTTTTCTACTACTACTAGCATAGTTGAAAGACAAAATTTTCCCTGGCACCCATTGCCATTGGTACCTCCTCGGTATGGCCGCAAGGCCTTTTGAGTATTTCTTTCCTTGTAACTCCCTTGTAACTCTCTCTCTCTCTCTCTCTCTCTCTCTCTCTCTCTCTCTCCTACTGCTAGGATAGTTGAAAGAAAAATAAACTTTTACAAAATTTTCCCTGGCACCCGTTGCCATTGGTACCTCCTCGGTATGGGCCGCAAGGCCTTTTGAGGTACTACTTTTCCTTGTAACTCCTTGTATCTCTATCTCTCTCTCTCTCTCTCTCTCTCTCTCTCCTCTCTCTCTCTCAAAACCGGTCACCCCTGCTTCAACGCAACCTAAGTGGTTCAATCGTGACATCGCTTCGGCTATCCGAAATAGCAAAGTAGAGTATAGCAGGGCGAAAGCCAATCGTTCCCATGAAAACACTGAAGCGTATTGGACCGAAGCGGCGTTCTGCGGACATCGCTAATGTGCTTAATGAGTACTTTGCGGGAGTGTTCACCAGGGAGGACACCCGCGTCATCCCCGAGCCAGGCGTGAGGCACGAAGGTGCTGGCCTGGATAGTGTTCGATGTACCGCGACAGTCGTTGCCGATAGAATAGACAAACAGCGCGTTTAAGGCTCCTGGGCCAGACCAGTTTCTCCCCAGAGTGTTGCGGGAGGAGCGCCACCAGGTCGCTCCCCACCTGGCTACAGTCTTCAACAAATCGTTGGAGAAGGGCCAGGTGCCTGGTGACTGGAGGGAAGCCAACGTGACCCTATCTTTAAGAAGGGGGATCACGAAAGTCCAGGGAACTATCGTCCCATTAGTCTCACTTCAGTTGTAGGTAAATTATTAGAGGAGATAATAGCGGATAGGATCGTTGACCATTTGGATTCCTACAAGCTGTTTGGGGACTCCCAACATAGGTTTAGACGGCATAGGTCGTGTCTCACCAACTTGCTCGAGTTTTTCCACGTCATGTTGGGTGAGTATGACAAGAGTGGGGCGATTTTTGTGTACAGCGGTCTTGTCCGCACCTGTATGCACTACGCTTCTCGTGTGTTGGGTGGCTCTACTTAACTGGATGGAATCGGAGGCTTTTCGACTCATCACTTCCCCGCCTCTTACTTACTGTATTCAATCTCCATCTCTTCATCGCAGTGTTGTCTTCATCTCTCTCTCTCTCTTATCGCTATTATAACGGACACTGCTCTTCCGAACACTCTAACTCAGTGGTGGGCAACCCGCAGCCAAGAGACATTTTACTAACCACATTGGTCCACATGAATGGAAATTTAGAAATTTATATTAATATTTCCATAATCTACTGATAATTTTGTTTGATTTAACAAAATTTCTTTATATTAATAAGCATAAAGCATAAGCATAAAAAATGTTTCTTTTGCTTTACTATTTTGAAGTTGATCACGATTCTCTTAATATATGAAATGTATTTAAGCATATTCGTGGGGCCATGTTTAGCGCACAAGCACATTTTTAATCTTGCGGCCAACGGAGATGAAGGAAGGCCACTCATGCGGCCCACTCACTAGCGTAGGTTGCCCATCACTGCTCGAACTGCATGCATGCCTCCCTCCTCCTTTAAGGAGAGCGTGCAGTTTCGGACTTTCGACCTATTCTCATTACTTTTCTATCCAACTCTCTAACGCGAGGGTTAATCGGTATTTTCAATCTTTCATCTACTCAAACCGGTCAACTCTGGAACAACCTTCCTCGATCCATCTTTCCCCCTATCTATGACCTCCAATCTTTCAAAAGCAGCGTGTCCAGACATCTCGTAAACTTTGGACCTTGATTTTAGCTCTCCTGTTCTTCTATGGCGGATGGGGGCGTTTTTGTGAAGAATTTCCTCTAGCATCTCCTTCCTCCATAAAAAATTTTTATTTTATATATATATATAGGGTGAACCAAATGTAGGTGGACAGTAAATGATAACGTTTATTTTGAGAATACATATTTAATTTTTTTGTATACTATAATACAAAATAAAATTTAAATAAATTTAGTTATAATATTTAATATAATAAAACACAAACACCATAGTTATAATGAACACCATAGTTATAATATAATATAACACAAACCGTATTCAACCTACTGTCCACCTACTTTTGGTTCACCGTGTATATATATTAAATCAATAACAATATAATAGAAGGCATACATTTAATGAATAGTCAAGCGTATGATTCTACATGAGCACCATCAGTATCTCAACAGAGTTCGAATCTGTCAGCAACATTGCGGAACACATTTTGGAGCATGACGGGGGTTATTTTTGTAACTGCTGCTGTTACGATACGAGCGCGTATAAATGTCCCAGCTTCATTCAGATGGCATTTTAAACACCGTCATCTTTCAACAAGATGGGGGCACCTTGTCATTACGTAAACATTGTTCGGGAGTACCTAAATGAAAGGTTTCCAAATCGGTGGGTCGGACGTGGAGGAAACAGGCCCTGGGCGGCTCGATCTCCTGACATAACGCCCTTCGATTTCTTTGCATGGGGCTTTATCAAATCAAACGTCTATCAAACGAGGGTTACGGATCTGCAAGATTTACGTGCTCGTATCGTAACAACAGTTACAAAAATAACCCCTGTAATGCTCCAAAATGTGTTCCGCAATGTTGCTGACAGATTCGAATTCTGTAGAGATACTGATGGTGCTCATGTAGAATCATATGCTTAAGTATTCATTAAATGTATGCCTACTATTATATTATCGAATTTTACCCTTTTTGCTACGTTTTCACTGAAATAGATAGGGACTTTATAAACACCGTGTGTGTATATATATATATATATATATATATATATATATACACACACACACACACACAAACTCAGAATGGTCCCCTGAGAAATTTATATGTTAAACACAGACCGTGCATGGAACAAGGAACTCTTCTGGGAAAATTAAATCTACTATAGTCCGAATAAGTAATGGTAAATGACAAATACCATAGTTTTTCTTTTTCATGATGCTAGCCCGACGTGGGCAACGGGTCTCTCGCAATGAGATCCCATAAATATAGCTTCCCTCACCAGCTATCTGCAAAGCAGACAGGATCCAGCTTTGGGACATGGACCTAGGGTTTAAAGCAAGCCTAGTCCCTACTTATATAGAGGTTCTGAATGTGTTATTCTGAAACTAAATTCTCTTGGAGGAGGCAGGACTCAAAGAAGATAAAGATATTCTTTTACCAAATTTTACTGCTTCTAAGTATTACGGGTAATGCTTCAGTCTCTGGGTCAGATCAGACGGAACAATATTTGAAAAGATACAATGGTTTACCTATATACTATTTAAGCTACTGACGTCATTATTATTTAATTTGACTTTTTTCCAGTGTTTAATAGGCTGAATTCTTTCGCTAATTCAAAAGAATTGTTTGGTGTATTATTTGGATTTTGCAGAAACTGATAAAGCAAAATATTTTGAAGATGAAGGCAAATTTTTCTGTAACATTATTTTGGCAAATCTGATGTCATGATTTGTCGTGTCAACTAAAAATGGAAATTAAGATATCAGTGATGTAGGATTCGGGACCGGTCTCGGTCATGATAGTCTCGACTACATCACTGCTGAGTATATTGATGTTCCTGGAGTGCAACGAATACTTATTTTGTTTTAAGTAGGCAATTAACTGCTGAAAAATTTCACAAACTATGAATTCGTGAATAAATTGAGTAAATTTTGCAATTGTCACTCGATAACCTCTTTAAAATCTTTATTCGTGAATGTGAAATACGGAGCTTAGGAATTAGGCATCACACACTATTGAATACACGCAAAAATTGTGTATGGTCTCGGTCTTGGCCATGGTGGACTCGACTACATCACTGTAAGATATGCATTTTATTAAAATTAAATGCTGATTCAGAATATGACCTCGTATATTCTCTTAAATCATAAAATATTAAAAAAAATGAACATTGCAAAATTTAACATTATATGATTAAGCTTAATAAGGAACATCATCTTGGTAGCTAAAAAAAAAGAACGATTCATCAAGATATCATTGAATAGAAAATCACCTCGGCAAAAATTAAATAAAGAACAAGAAAAAAAAATTTAATTGTTTTCCAAGCTCGCACGAATATTATATACAGTGGAATGTCATGCGAGTTTGGACTTTGTGCAAAAATGAACGTTACAATTATCATTTTTTACGTATATATTCGACTTAATTTTGCCTTGTCCAAGTATCTGAATTCACGCAGTAATAATTTGAATAATAAAATTAACAGATAAGGATTGCATATTAACTGCAGTAATGAAAACTTCGTAATTAAAGTACAGTATATGAAAAGAAAAGAGGCCTTAAAATGAACCTTGTGAAAAATGTAGGAAAACGTCGCGCATAATTTATTCATACCTTCGTTAACTTTCGTTTTGCTTCTGCCCGAATTGTTCATTGACGAAAGTTAAGCTTGTTGCTCCAACTTAGACCCACTAATGTCATCTTAGGAGGAGACTTCAACGCTAAAGATACTAGTTGGTACCTGCACAACCGAAACACTACCAGAGGCGCCATCATAGCCGCACAACTAAGCAGCCTTTTCATTCCATTCTTAACACAGAAGAACATACACACACACCACATCAAGCAGGATACTCAAACTCCCCCCAGACATAACGTTTTGTTCCCCCTCAGTAGCAACACACACACACACACTGGAGAACAGAAAAACAACTGTCATTAGACCACCTGCCCCTCATCATTACAACACGTTCTGCACTCTACCCCAACAGCCTTAGGCACACTTACAGAAATTACAAGAAAGCTGATTAGGAACAGTTCAAAATACAGACTGAGGAACAATTCACCGCATTAAACAGCACACCCATCATAAACATCAATACAACACTAAAGACATTCAATCAGATCATCAATAATGCAAACAAATACATACCCAAATTACACTAGAGAAATAGCCCACCTCATAAGGCAACGTAACAACCTCAAACATAACACACAAACACCACACACAGAAGCCATAAAACAGCAGATACAACAGCTCAACACAGAAATAAACAACAAACTTAAAGAAAAACAACCAAACATTCAGGGAATTCATAACACTAAACCACTCCACACACACACATCCAGGCTATACAAGACTATAAACAGCATTACCCACTCCAACAGCGGCATTCACACTTCACACGCGGCTATCTGTCGCAGCCAAAATAATATCCCAACATATACACAACAAGCTAACATTCTAGTAAATCACTACGCAAAGATAAGTCTCTAAACAGAGAGAACAACCAGAAACACGCAGACAGACAAACAGCCAAGCACGAGAAAACCTACAGACTCGTCACGACCATTACACCCTTCAATACAGACCAGACCACCAAGATCATCAAAAACATCAAGAATTCGAAGGCTACTGGACCAGACAACTTATCTAACATACACCTTAAACACTTGGGCCCACAGGGAATACTAGCTCTCACAAACATCAGCACATATTCATACCAACACTGTATTATTCCTAACATATGGAAACAAGGTAAAATTATTACGCTACTCAAACCAAACACAAATCCAACAGAACCAGCTTCCTATAGACCCGTTACTTTATTATGCACAGTGCACACCTTCCAAAGTAACAGAAAGACTAATCTCACAAACCACCAACCCACACATACCACTATCGCCTACTCAACATGGATTCAGACCTCACCACTCAACCACGACATTACTCACTAACCTCACGCAGTACATCGTGAAGGCATCAACTCCAGACAACCAGCTCAACGTACACTATTAGCAACAATAGACATTAGTAAAGCATTTGATGCTATCCCACGCTTCCATCTCATAAACAAAATACTCAACACAAACATGCACAATAACACAAAAGGTAGCTGAGCAACTATCTTTCAGGAAGATACTCACATGTCACATTTAATGGCAAGTCACCCAAAAACAAGCTTTTTCCGAACGGGGTCCCTTAAGGCTCTGTTCTCTCACCAACACTGTTCAACTTATACATGCATGACATTCCAACACCCATAGATAACAAAAAGCTTACCTTATCATCATATGCAGATGACATTACTCTAACATCCACCCACAACAACATCGACACCGGTACAAATAACCTAAAAACATACATAAACAGTATAAAAGACTGGCTCACACACAATAGACTCAAAGTAGCGCCTACAAAATCAACCATCACCTTGCTAACAAGCAACACAAAAGAACGCCAGATAACTCCACAGCTTACACTAAACAACAACATTCCACACGCTCACAGGACCAAAATACTTGGGGTCACATACAACACATCATTATCTTTTGCAAACCACATTCAGGACATTAAAAACAAATGTACGTCAAGATTTAACACGGTTATGGTACTAACAGGCACAAACTTTGGACACCAGCAGGAAACATCACTCGTATACAAACAGTATATTCGCTCAGTTATGGACTATGATGCTAGCACATGCTGGGCACCCATTATCTCAAACACACACACATACACACCTTCCCGACAATACAAAACAACGCACTTCGCATCATTACAGGATGTACTCAAACAACACCAATAGAACACCTGTACACAGAAACAAAAATACTGAAAATTAGGGAACATTTAGACATGAGGGGAACACAATTCATGGCAGCAGCGACGACCAACCCACAACACCCTTGCCACTACATGTACAATGATGCACCAACACCTCGCACCATTAAAGTAACACCAGAGAGACGACATAACCAAATACTCCATTCCATACCACGCACCACAGACATCACACAGTACAGAAAACACACACATTACACACCTAACCCACAAAGCACTGACACGACTCGGTTCGAATGCAGGCCTAGGTGCGAAGCCGCCACCCATTAACAAGTCAGAGATCAGCCTGAGCAGATCGGATCGAGTTAACTTAGCACGATTCCGATGTGGACATCACCCCAACTTACGGACATATAAACACAGACTAGACAACTCCACAGATGACACCTGCCACCTGTGCCAGGACACACCGCAAACAATTGAACACATTATGACAGACTGTACCGCTCTAGCACAACATAGAACATAACACAACATCACTAGTGCGCTGAACACCTCTGGTCCACTTCGGAGAGGACGATCGGTTACCTGCGTGCCGCCAGCTTGCTCGTTCAGGGTGGGCTGATCGGCTAAACAATAACAACAACAATAACTACTACTACTTAGACCCACAGCTTAACGTGGAATCCGAACCACGACCTACCACGGGCAGTCAGGAATTACAAAGTCCTTGCCCCGACTAGATCCCGCGACCTCCCGATCAGCAGCCTAGCGTCTTAACCACTGGGCTACCTAGGGTACCCATTTATCTACCAACCAATTTTTGTGTGGAAGGGTGAACAGCTGGGTTAGCTGCGCGCCGCTTGCCGTCACCAGGAGCGGCAGAAAAATCGGTCCACTTGGAACACGAAAAGCAAAAAAGTGGCCAAGCTTCTGTTTATGAAAGTTTTAAAATTCGAAAATAGTCTGAGGCAACAAAATAACGAGACAAAACAAAGTCAGCTGCAAACACACTAGCTGTAACGAATTTTCGACGACTTTTAAGAATTCGACAGTGACATTCAGTTGCTCTTAGACTGCTAGTGCCACTTTTTTCTTCCACCTGTTGGAGTAGGCATTTGTGTTTAGTAACAGATAGACTTCTAATTCTTTTGGGTTTCAGAATTGGACATTTACAATGGATTTGAGTGCCGTGAACGTCGCAAGAGTCGTCGCCCTAATTGAAGATGATCGGAGCTAGCGTTACGTCGCCGATGCGATAGGAATTCAAGAACAACGGTTCGACGAGTCTACCAACATTATGTGGAGACAGGACAGTACACCAAAAGACCAGGATCTGGAAGATCGCGCTGCACATCTGCCCGTAACAATCGTTTCATCGTTTTGAGTGTTTTGCGAGATCGTCGCTTGACTGCCACAAACGTCCGCAATGAGCTGGAAAGGTCTCTAGACGTCAGTGTGTCGGAGCGAACCGTTAGAAGGAGAATTATGGAAAGTGGCTTACATGCTAGACGTCCAGCAATGGGCCCGGAATTGCTTCCACACCACCACAGTGCTCGTCTTGCTTTCGCTCGTGAGCATGTCAATTGGACTATGGTCCAATGGGAAGAGTATTGTTCACGGACGAATCAAGATTTAATCTTCGAACATACGATGAACGGGAAAGAGTGTGGAGAAGAACAATTGAAAGATTCGCCCCGTGCACTTTTACGGAGTGGATTGGTTTTGGAGGAGTCTCAGTCATGGTCTGGGGTGGTATCACTTCAAACTCGCGCACAGAGCTCGTCGTTATTGGCGGTGGGTCATTGACGTCCGCAAGGTACGTGGAAGAGATCTTGCTGGAGCATGTGGTCCCTTTTGCTCCTTTCGTTGGCGAAGACTTCCTTCTACAGCACAATAACGCTAGACTCCATGCGACAAGAGCCGTTAGCGATTTCCTTGACGAAGCTGGAATTCGTCGAATCGAGTGGCCTTCCCGAAGTCGAGACCTGAACCGGACTTCTGGAACACGATGCAACGGCGTCTTAGGGCTCGTCTAGTAGCCCCTAACACACTACGGGAGCTACAACAAGCTTTAACTGAAGAGTGGGAAGGAATCCCACAGGATGTGATGGGATGAATCGATGAATGGCTGCAGTCATTGAAGCTAGGGGAGGCAACACCACTTATTAACCCTGAATCACGTGGTTTTTTTTTATTATCATTATTATTAAGCAGGTGTTTGAAGATATTTTAATGTCCTCATAGACTAAATTTTCGAATTTTAAAACTTTTATAAACGGAAGTTTGCCCACTTGCTTTTCGCGATATTCCAAGTGGGCCTATTTTTCTGCTCAGTGTATATATTTTATACGTACATATATATACATTTTATAGTATCAGATACAACTCGTGACCTTGTTAACAGGTCTAGTTTTGTAGTTTTCACTACGGGAGCTACAACAAGCTTTAACTGAAGAGTGGGAAGGAATCCCACAGGATGTGATGAATCGATGAATGGCTGCAGTCATTGAAGCTAGGGGAGGCAACACCACTTATTAACCCTGAATCACGTGTTTTTTTTTTATTATCATTATTATTAAGCAGGTGTTTGAAGATATTTTA
Organism: Bathynomus jamesi; assembly: GCA_023014485.1. Taxonomy (NCBI): domain Eukaryota; kingdom Metazoa; phylum Arthropoda; class Malacostraca; order Isopoda; family Cirolanidae; genus Bathynomus; species Bathynomus jamesi. The sequence goes on from JAJOZX010000183.1 coordinate 146,412, forward strand.
ATGTCCTCATAGACTAAATTTTCGAATTTTAAAACTTATATAAACGGAAGTTTGCCACTTGCTTTTCGCGATATTCCAAGTGGGCCTATTTTTCTGCTGCTCAGTGTATATATTTTATACGTACATATATATACATTTTATAGTATCAGATACAACTCGTGACCTTGTTAACAGGTCTAGTTTTGTAGTTTTCCTTGTGTACAAAAACTAAACTATTTTGATGCGAGCCCACACAAGTAATATTCAATCTCAGGAATCAAAAGATAGTCAAGTAGTCAGTCATTCAGAGCACTTCATTTGAAAAAAGGGGATACAAAAAGCAAGACGCAGCTATTTTTATATTTTGTATAAACTTTTATTGAACTGTAAAGAGACATTGTTGAGGAAATAGAAAGCGGATTTAGCGTTACGAGTAACATTTAACAGAGGTTTTATATGAAGTTTGTATGATTTTGAATCGCTGTAGTTCATCTCTTAATTCGGAGTGGCGAATATTCTTCTTGAGTAAGAGACGTCAATAAAGATGTATATTCTACAGAATAATTATTATTGTACAGTATATATTATATATACCTTTCAAATGTTCCGTGCGATAATTCTTGATTTCACGAAGGTCAAGCTTGTCGCCCCTCCTCTCGAGTTGGCCTGATAAAGTAGTGAGTTGGTTTCTTGTACTTTTCACCTCACATAGCCACGTACGCCCGGCTCATCTCAGATTGTTCTGAGCCAGGCGTCTAATCATCTTTTGAAGATGTCCACCGCAAAACCACTCGTGTTCCTTAGTTTCTTGGCAGCTAGTTAAACAGTCTTGGTCCTCTCGCAACAAAACTATTTTCCCTCAGGGTTGAGGATGTTCCCTGTCTAGCCTTTAATTTGGGAACACGACCAGTGGCTGACCTACATTTTTGGGACCCTGAAGCTTGAACTGTTATGGGGGCCCCTTCGCAACCAGCAACAATAGGGCAACATCCAACAAGGTTCAAAGGGCCTTGCTGCCCTTGCAAGGACCTCGAGGCCCAAATGGCGGAGAACGGGGTGGTGGGGTGGTGTCCTTGAAAATGGGCCATACAGTGAGCCCCTTCCCACCAGCAACGAGGTCTGGGTAACCGCTGTTATCTTCTTCAATGGGGTTGTTCTATGGCAAATCACCACAAATTTTTTAAAAATTTAACCACTACATCTCAGATTTTGATTAAAATTGCTGTACTGCACCAACGAAGGATTCGAGGATCCAGCTGCCAAAATGTAGACTATGAATAGATTCTGGCGAGCTCAGCGAGCCCATACAGCTGGGGGTTCGGGCGCTGCAAGCCCCCGAGAAAATTTTGAAATTTGACCAATTACAGGGGCATTTTGAGGCCATATGAAATGGGTATTAGAGCATATTCTAAGGTCAATATTAAGTACTTCAACCCATTGGCTTATGATTCTATCACTAAAATAGCCTTATTTTAATAACAAACACTTAAAAAAAAAAACATCTATTTTGTTGAAAAATTCACTCCTTAAAAAAAAAAGTTGCGTCAGGGCCCCTCCTGGATTAGGGGCCCTGAAGCTTAAGCTTCATTAGTTTCATAGTAGATCCGCCACTGATACACGACACAGTCTTTTCTACTTTCCACTGTTGTTTGGGGGGGTTATAGGGTTCGGAGTAAGATTAGGAGCTAGTTTCTTCATTATTTTCCAAGTGTAAATAATGGTCTCTCTTTCTCGATCTTCTCAGTGAATATAGGTTTAATTCACGTAATCTTTCCCAGTAATTTAGTTCTTTGCTCCCCTTGATCTTAGCTGTGAAGCTTTTCTCAATCCCTTCTAGCTGACTAATGTCTTCTTTTCCATATGGGGATGTTAAGACCGAAAGTATTCCAGCTTGGGTATGATCAGTGTTTTCAATAGAGGAATCATTATATTCCTATCCCTTCTTTTAAAGGTTTTCAGTATCTGCCCAGTTATTCTTTTTGCTTTGTTTATCGCTATCTTATTTTGTGTTTCAAATTTCGCATCATCAGTCATTACAACGCCTAAATCTTTTGCTTTAGAATTTCTCTGAATTTCCTGTCTATTTGGGCTATAGTATTCCTTGGATTTTAGGTCCCCTCTTTTTCCGTACCTTAACAGTTGAAATTTCTGTGTTTAAATTTCATAGTCATCTTCCGACCACCACTTGTAGATTCTGTTCACGTCTGTTTGTAGAGATCCTGTATCCTCTGGGTTTCTTATTTTTCTACTAATCTTTGTGTCATCGGCAAAGGATGTTACTGTGCTGTCTCTGGTAACGTCCTCATCTATGTCAGTTAGCATAATTATGAAGAGTTGTGGAGCTAATACTGTTCCTTGTAGTACTGAGCTGATTGCCTCTAATTCTGATGAAGATACTCCTCGTACTGTAACGACTTGCCGCCGCTCACTAAGGAAATTATATATCCATTTCCCTACTTTTCCTGTTATTCCCATATATTTCAGTTTATGTATTATGATTCCATGGTCACACTTGTCGAACGCTTTGGCAAAGTCTGTGTATATTGCATCATAGTTTTCATTACTTTCAAGTGCATCAATAATAATGTTGTTGTGTTCCATTAGTTGTGATAGGCATGATCTGCCTGACCGGAATCCATGTTGGTTATCATTTAATTTTTTTCTGAGTTTCCAGAAAGTCGAATTTTTTTCTCTATTCTTTCAAATATTTTAACGAGATGAGATGTAACCTTTCTGGTGTAAAGATTCTAAAAGTTTATTAAAAGTTATTCCAGGCTTTGAATCGTTATAGTCATTATTTGTGATGTTACTTTATTTTACACACAACAAAGGGAAGCGCAATCTAAGAATTTTACCATTTTAAACTCGGAATAAGAGCGAGTAGTATATGAACTGCATTACGAAGTGATTCTAAACGTCAATTAGTTTAAATAAAATCTTGTTGAAGGGTGAAAAACATTTTGGAAACTTTTCCACATTCATTTTCCTCATAATTTTGAAGAACTTTGATTTCCCCTGGTTTATGGACAGAAATGCTGCTGTCGATGCGGAGTTGATCTTGATTTTAATTTTGCACGACAGTTTTCAACATATTGAATTATCCCTATTTTTTTATGAATACATTCTAAACGCATTTCATTTGATTTGGTCTTTAATATCGAGGGAGATGATCTACCCTAATTCAATGGCTCTTTCGTTTTAATGAAATGCGTCTTTATTGCAGTCTCTGGTCCCTCGAGACTACAACCCGCCTTCGAGTGACAACAGAATTACTTTAGTAGTCGAGGAGACGCGATTCATCGTTGATCCTGCCATCTTCACTGCACACCCAAACACTATGTTAGGAAGGTAAGAAGACAAAAATGCACGCATCTGCTTACATTAAACGTGTATATCATGGTTATGTAGAAATCCTATCGCCTCTTCAATCAGTTGGTCAGTTTACTAATATTCAGTTATCAGTCTTCGGAATTAATAATGGTCACAATAATAATCCAAAAGCATCGTCTAGTTATTTCCTTCATTGTAATGCAACTTCCTTTTCCAGAATGTTCAGTTCCGGTTTAGAATTCACCCACACGAACGACAGAGGAGAATACGAAATAGCTGAAGGGTTTTCCTCCGCTGTGTTCCACGCTGTCCTCGAGTATTACAAAACTGGCGTCGTGCATTGCCCACCTTCAGTCTCCGTTTCGGAGTTGAGAGAGGCGTGCGACTATTTCCTTCTTCCTTTTGATGCGAATACGATAAAGTGTTGGAATTTACGTAAGTGTTTTATTAGTGATATTAAAGGTATAAACCCTTCATTCATATTAATTCTTCATAATTAATTTCAAATCCGATAAAATCCCATCATCTGGTCCAATAACAACCCTTTTCCCCTCGTGTCTCGATATTAGGGGGTCTTCTGCACGAACTGAGTAACGAAGGCGCGCGGCAACAGTTCGAGATGTTTCTGGAGGAGCATATTCTTCCCCTGATGGTGGTTGCCGCTCAGCGAGGAGATAGAGAGTGCCACATCGTCATTCTTTTGGATGATGACACTGTCGAATGGGACGATGATTACCCGCCTCAAATGGGTGAAGAATACAGCCAAAGTAAATGTTTCGTTATCGTATTTGAAATTGAAGGTGTTAAGAACTGCTGTGTTTTTAGGCTGAAGCGGCCATTTGGGCTGTTGCATAAATATGTTACAGTTGACCCGTGTGATCTAATAATAGTCCTGGCGTAATGCAACTCCACAGACGGGCAGGACCGATAGCTTCGTGTCAACTGTCTTTCCATATAACAATTATTCTTATTCTTGAAATTATTATGCATTGCACCGAAATATATAGCTTGAAAAACCATCCTTATTCACTAACATTTTATATCGTTCTATACCAGTCATAGTAAATACTATTACGATAATTTGGTATTCAGCAAACTAGGCTAGTGAGTGTGAGTTTCCTTCATCTCAGTGGGCCGCATGATTAAAAATGTGCATGTGCACTAAACATGGCCCCACAAATATGCTTAAATACATTTAATATAGCCCAAAAATTTCATAAAGAATTAGAGAAAATGATTAATTATATATTAATTGAATCGTGATCAACTTCAAATAGTAAAGCAAAAGAAACATTTTTTATGCTTACCTTTTATGATTTTATGCTTATTAATATAAAGAAATTTTGTTAAATCAAACAAAATCATCAGTAGATTATGGAAATATTAATATAAATTCTTAAATTTTCATTCATGTGGAGAATGGTTAGTAAAATGACTCTTGGGCCCCAGGCGGCCCTCGGGCCCCAGGTTTCCCACCACTGACCTATGGTCTATACTCTATTGCGAGAATAGAACTGTTTCGACTAAATCTCACTTCAAATGAGATACGATAGAAGGTTGGCGAACGATAAATTCCCTTTTAGTAACTTGGTGTATTTTCGAGATTTAAATTTACAAGTTTTATTTTTTTATCCCATTTCAGCGATCTGCTCAACTGCCATGTATCGTTTCTTCAAATACATTGAAAACAGAGATGTCGCGAAACAAGTGTTGAAGGAAAGAGGATTGAAGAAAATAAGATTGGGTATTGAAGGTTATCCGACATACAAGGAAAAGGTTAAGAAGAGACCAGGTAAACCTATGGAGTTTGTGTTATCTTACTTTCAAATAAAGTGAAATTAGGAAAATTGATTGAAATAACTGCATAAATTAATTATGGTAATCTTATCTTCAGACTGGTCACTGAATCAATTTTCATTTGTTTGTAATTTAGTGATTAAAGATAGTTGTTTATAAGTTCTTTCTTTGTAACCTTTCAAATGAAGTTAAGAAGCGTTTTACTCCATTAACGAGATGGTATTGTTGGACAAATTTGTTTTAGCTTGCTTTAATACCCGATTAAATTTGCGTTACATGATTTGTCCTTTGAATGTCTTTTACTTGATCGTTTAGGTGGTCGAGCGGAAGTAATTTACAATTACGTTCAGAGACCTTTCCTACGAATGTCTTGGGAGAAGGAAGAAGCAAAGAGTAGACACGTGGATTTTCAGGTAACCTTCATGATATTGTTAGATCATACTTTACTTTCCTTCTTTGATCACATGTAGTCAGACCTGTAGACGGGTAAAAGTTTTTGGAGTAAAGACTTCATTTGGAATTGACACTAAAAAAAATTTTTTTTACGCAGTGCGTGAAAAGCAAGTCTGTGACTGACTTGGCGGAGGCGACAGCTGATCCTGCCCTCGAGAGGGAGCGTGTCGTGACGCTTGACCCTCCTCCGGCTGTCAACGACTCCCACTCTGAACCTCTACCCAACGTAGAAGCCTCACTAGAAGGCGCCGTTGGAGACGTGGAAGTACCTGCTGAGGAAGGTGCTGTGGGAGGAGCCCAACAGTCTCCACCATCCCTGGAAGCGTACCCTGTCCAGGAAGTAAGAGGGAGAATGGAGTTGGACTGACATTTAGAATAGCGCTACTTTTTAGCCCCAAAAATATTTCTTTTTCTTATAAGAATTAGTATTAACAGCATTTGTCTCAAAATATTTGATCGTTTTATCAACAACACTTATTATAGAATCCATTTGTTTGTTTATTGTATGCAATGATGAGCCTTCTTGAATAATTTGAGTACGTATCAGCACATTCAAGAAGTATACATAGAATGGCAATTTACAGACGCCTCAAATGACAGTTTCATGTTTTTCGTGTTTTTAATGTGTGGTTACGGGAATGACTGGCAGAACAATGATACATGCCTGAAGTTTAGCCAAAATTAGGGTCATTTAAGATTTGAGGTATCTGTAAAGAACTGTCAAACTAAAGTTTTAAGATGTTTTTTTTAAAGTTGCAGATGGGAGGAGGCGGCGACGACGAGGGTGTTTGAAAAGAGTTTCCGGGAGAGGAAACCGGCGGAGAGCTTTGGTCTCCTCCAGAAGAGAACTCTACGTTCCTGAGCTCTTCGTTCTCCTCTCCCCCTGGCCCCCTTTCCGCTTGTGATAAGATTGTTTCAAAGAGATTCGAAAGAGCGGCACGGAGAAGAGCTCGTTTCGCTTTGTCTTCGTCTAAGCTCGGTTACCGAAGGATTCGGCAGCCCTCCCAACCGAGGGATCTTTCCCTTTCTTTCCAAGCTCATTTCTCTCCCTCTCTCCGTCCCTCTTTTCCTTCCCCTCTCCCACACCTTTCTCCCCTTGCTAACCCTTCCATGTATCCAATCATCACTTGCTCCTTCAGCGACGGTGAAGAACTTTCTCGCTTCTTCTCTGATGTATCTCTCTCCGTAGAGAGTGAGTCTCGGTCCCTTCACAGTTCCTCTTCCTGTGACAAAGGTGTCGTTACAGGTCGCAAAAAGCGGGTTAGAGATAAGTCAATAGAGGCGTTTGTAAAATCGAGCGAACCGGACCATATTACTCCAGTACGGTTTAATTTCAGATGCAATAACAGAGATGACACACTCGAAGGTCTGATCCGCGGATCGATAGAAAGTACGGAAGAACCTTCCGTAGGAGGATTACCCATCCAGTCCCAAGCGGGAGATGTACTCAGTCTCCAAGATGTACTTTCTTGGCCCGAAGAACTGTCTTCCGCGGAGAAACTAAACCATTGTTCTCACGAAGGTGATGATGAAAGAGAACAGGAAGAGAGGAGGAGGAAGAAGAAAGGAGGAGGAAGAAGAAAAAAAAGATTTCTGACGAAAGAGAAAAAAGAGAAGAAGAAACGAAACTCTCCCGCGCCCCTTTCTGCCTCGCCTTCATCTTCTTGGCTGCAACGTGCTTCAAAAGTTACTTCTTTGACGAACCACAGTCGAGCGTTAGTTAAGATGAACTTCGTGACGTCATTTGTCTCATGACGTCATACAAGTCTAATAACGACGTGAATAACGTCATTCGAGCCTTGATAATGACGTTAATAGTGCTTTGAATCTAAAAGTGTTTAATTTTTTGCCATAAAGCCTAACTATAGTTGACTTTGCGAAACATCATCATCATCATCATCATCATCCGTTGACGAAAAAGGACGAGAAAACAAAGTTATTTTAACAATTCGTTCGTAAATTGATAACATTATTAATTTACCCAAGTGATTATAAGAAGGTCAATTTTCATTACTCTCCTTAAAGCTTTGGTACGTTGATGGAGTTAAGTAGCAATTTTTTCGATTGGAATCCTAATATGGTATTAACTGAAAAAGGCATTGTAGCTATTAATTTGTAGAACTTCTTTTTCGTGACATTTCGAGTTCGGTTTTAAGGTTTTAGATTAGGCTGTAATTTTTTTATGTTTTGCATAAACTTTTATCGAACTGTAAAGAAAACATTGTTGAAGAAATGGAAAGCGGATTTTGTGTTACGAGTAACATTTAACAGGTTTTACACGAAGTTTGTCTGGTTTTGAATTAGAGTAGCTCATCTCTTAACTCGGAGTGGCGAGTATTGTTATTAAGTAAGAGACATCAATAAAACAAATATATATATATTAATTATAGCATTGACATTATTTAGGAAAAATACTCGTTAATTTTGTTTTCAGTTTTAGTTCGTTTCTTTGAACAATTTTAGAAAGAAAATAAAGATTAATTTGAACAATTTTAGGAGCCTTTTTTTTTATTCCCCCCCCCCCCCCCCCATGTTGCGGTTGGAAGTAAAATTTTCGAACTTGCTCGTGATTTGAAGTATTTGTATTCTTGTGACGTACTTATTCATATTATACAATAAAGTTTAAATATATTGATTGGTATTTTCTTAAAATATCGAAAATGTTTAATTTATTCCTTACATCAAATGCTGAGAACAAGTTTTTTTCTAACCATGACTTCATAATATATATATATATATATATATATATATATATATATATATATATATATATATATATATATATATATATACACTAAAATCACAAAATAACACGTGATCTTATTAATAAGCAAACAACCACAAGGAAAAGGAAACACGAAGTCCGAGCGCTTTCGTGATATATTCACATCGTCACATCTTTTCCCTGTGGTTGTTTGCTTATTATTATTATTATATTATTATTATTATTATTATTATTATTATTATTATTATTTGAAGTCTCTGAAATTCTTAGCAATTTCTAATCATTTTCTTAATGTTTTCCGAGTGAATAATATTTTATACGTTTCTAAATTTTAACTTTACTTTGTCGTTATAAGGTAGATACTTAGTTGCTTAGAAATCTTAACTCGCAGTTAGCGCACTTGGTTTTAACATTGAAATGGATAGGAAACTGGGTTACTTACTTTGTCACGCCTTTTTGGTTCTGTAATTATTTGCTCATACTGTACACAGTTTGTATATATATGTAGTATGTTTATAGTGTATATTCTTTCTACTTTAATTTTCTTTTAACTTTTTATACCTTAATATCTATTTATTATAATGATAAGAAGTGCGGACTTTATACATTTCACGTTTTGTCACGGAATACGGTTAAAAAGTCAACAGTTATAGGTAATTAATTCTTTCTAAACAATAGGAGTTATAAATTACTAGAATCATGATGACCTAGTTCTAATTTTTTTTTTTTTTTTTTTTCTTTGAACTAAGTATCCCACAAGCGGGTTAATACACACGTAACTTAAAATCAGCCACACTACAGTTAGGAATATTGGATCTTTTCCGTTTGACTGCCGCCATTGAAACATAAGAGGTGAGTGCCCCCAGCCTTCTTTACTTAGCCTTATAAGGCTAACTAACGAAAATATCACGACCTAACCTAACCAATCGCTAGGTCAACTGTACGACCTTGACGATTGGTTAGGTTAGGTCGTGATATTTTTGTTAGTTAGCCTTATAAAGCTAACTAAAGAAGGCTGGAGGCCCTGATCTTCAGGTGATACCCTTATTTTTCTGAGTACACGATTAAAACTTAAAAATTAAGCATGGATCTTGAAAGTAATTAAAATTGTTTATAAGAAACAAAATTTGAAGGGGAAATTAAGAAAAGCTTTTTTATAAAGTAACTTATTTTGTATCAAGACATTTCAGTTAAAATACAAAAAGTTTAATTGTTTCAATGGCGGCAGTCAAACGGAGAAGATCCGGAATATTTGATAAATCAATTGATGAAATAAATATTTTTGTCGTTTTAAGAAAAACGTTATTGATGGATATTGAAGTTATGGGCGTAAATAGAAGCTCAAAAAAATAATAATAATAAATGCGCTTTGAGCTAATCAATATAATAACATAATTAACTTCGCTATTTACTAGGAAATTTTGGAAAATAAAACTTATTTTTTTTATCGATAGACATTAGCGTGTTTTTTTTTATGCTGTAAATATTCTATACTGTTAATAGAAATTTAATGTTTTAAGAACCTATCTAGTTTTAACTTTTTATAATAAATATATTTATTTGTCTTTCAAGTGTAACTATTGCATTTAATTATTTTTTTTTATTTTTTTTTTTTTGACAAAAAACCTCTAGAATTTCCTTTAGCGCTCAAACATTATGAAAGTTTTACTTAAAGCCATTTATATATACAGTAGACGCCGTTTATAGTGTCCCACTCTGTACCAAGCTAAAAGGACACGATATCCGATGAGACACTATATCTACAGTTTGGTCTCTCGAGTGTTGCAAGATTAAAAAAAGTGAATATATACTGTATATCAATATATTTACAACATAAACACCTTTATTATGCAATTTTTCACTAAAATTGTTTTTACAATTCAACTGAAACATCAAAACTATGTTCATTTTACAAAACATTTTCCTTCCATGGCCATCCAGTAAGCCTGTAAACAGCGCGGCATCACAAATACAAGTGTAAACTAGAGCTGCCAAGTAGACTATACTAGCTGAAAAGAGACTATAAGCGTAATCAGAGAGACTCTATCCATAGCAATTACCATGTAAAAGTAACTGTTTCCTATTTTCTCGACACTATAAGCGCCGAGAGAGAATATCCGGGGACACTAAATCCGGCGTCTACTGTGTATAAAAAAAAAAAAATCAAGTTTTTACATCATGTAGGATTAATTTCTTTAGGGATTTTTGCTTTCTCAATCTTCAGTTTTAACTTAGTCAAAATAATATCTCTTAAGAAAATATTTTTACTTTCCTTTTCAATTCATGTACGGTCCCCATTTGTTGGGTCAAATACAACAATCGGATTTGTTTTATGTGCAAAAGGGAACGTAGTAAGTATTAAACCCGTTGCTAATGAGTGAATTTTGCTGTTTCCATTTATATTTTTTTTAACACGATGCTGAAGTGTGGTAAATGATTTGGTATTCAGTTTTTCTTGATGTTGCGTATGGTGGATTGTAGTATATTTGCCTCGTTATTCTGTGAATTTCTTTACTCTGTTGGTCATCGTTACTTAATCGTATTATGGAACTATTTTGTGTGATAAGTTTCTTCATAAAGTTTATAATTAAATTGACTCTTATTTTCCTTTCAAATCTTAAATCTTAGGAGAAGGTTGGAAATGAGCCGTTGATGGGTTTTTGTATAAAATAGATGTTCGAGTTTCTAGTTTCTTACTTCATTTTACACTTAAAATACATTTACATTAACGGTGAAGGTCGTGTGATGCTACATCTTTCCGCGGGATCCGAATCATCTATTGGTCGTTACATCTGAAAGGAAAGGAAGGTCATCTATCTAACTACTGAACGAACTCGGCATCGCTTAACCTTCGCTGATTTAACGCGGAGACATTGTGACGTTACCACAATGTATCCATTTTGCCTGAAAAAGAAGTTACGTATGAAAGGGGGATTTTGTTAGTATATTTTAAGGTGGTGGAGTCTTCGTTTATCTATAGAAAAATTTTGTCATTTAAATTATGGCCAATTTTTTAATTTTTTACCTTCTCGGATATAGGCGGCTGTTCTATCATCGAATGTAGTCTTGTTCCCATTTTGCAATATGTTGGGTAACCACATTAATTTCAACATTGTTTGGAAAAATGTCTAACTTTTACGTGTTTTTACCATTTCAGACCAAGAAGGTATGGCATTTTGGAATATGAAATTAAGATCAAATATATTTGGTTTCGACGTAAAAAACTGTAGTCCTCAGTAAGTTCAGTGTTACGACGCCAGAAAGACTAAAGACAAAAATATCTGCTAGAAAATTTGGGAAATGGGCAGTGGAACCCTTCCAGAGTCACCCATAAACATTCAAACTCGAAGATTCATAGTGACCCAAGTACGTGGATATACGTTGTTGGTTAAGAAAAAACTATCTATCCCATCGATCCTCGCTACGAGGCTGCGTGTACAGTGTACACCTCGGTCTCCAACTGTGTGCAGCCTTTCAAATTCCCTTAAAGAACTTTATAACCTATGTTAGCCTCTAGCTGACGCATCTAAAATTCTAAATAGAATAGGAATCCAACTTCTGAAAATGCTCATTGAGTCCTCACTAAGCCAAACATATTGAAACTGTTGGCACATCAATGAAGAATGAAATTTGAGGATTCATGTTTCGCTTCCGCTGTTTCAAAACGGTGGGAATAACGTGCCACGCCTGTACTGAAAGGCGCTCTTCTCCTTTTTCCGTCAAATTGGTCTACTGCCCTCCATTTAGTTGGGTTCAGGTTGGATCTCTTGTTCTCTCCATTCCTTATGCCCTTTCTTCCTTTTCTTCGGTCTTGTCTTTAACTGCCTCTCCCGTTTTGCCTTTTTCCCATCCCGCGTTGTCCCCCCTTTGACTATTTCGACAGTCGAAGCACGATTATTCATTCATTCCTTTCCTTCCTTTGAGTAGCTTAGCAGCTGGATGAGTGGTTATTTACTGTAGTATTAATTCATGTCGTGAGTGAACCAAACGTCCATGAATATCCACAAAGCTTGATGGTAATGCTCATTCTGAGCCATGTGCCATTGGGTGAGAAAGTCCTGTCATGAAACTTCATGTTTCTTATCAATATTTATTGGTAAATAAATATTGATGAGAAATTGACTAAGTTTGAATCGATCTGTAGGTAAAAGGGAATCCTTGATCACTTTGGCTTTTGGCTTTCCATTGGTCATGTTCTCGGTGAAAGCATGCAATTTCTTTCCAAAGAAAAAGTAACAAATCCATTTCTTGACGTCACCTGATCCTCGTCAAAGGTGACTTCTGAAACTGTCATATAGGCAATGTAATCAGTTGCAAGGTCTTTTTTTGTAACTTGCCACACGTTCTGTATATGGCCACACTAAGTGACTTTCTGGCAGTATACATAATGTCAAATAGAGGCATTGTGAAGTAGAAGAGAAATATACAACGGCGTACGGTCACATACGGAGGCGGATTTAACATAGCCAGTTGACGCTTGACGACGAATTACAAGCTCGGGAGTGATGTTTCAGGAAGTGAAAAATCCGTTTAGAAGGATATTGATCTCATAAAAGTGATCTCTAATTTACTTATTTAAAGCAAGATGCGGCTTGACTTTGAACATTATGCTACTTGTCTATTCCTATTTTGTGTTAAATTTTTCAATCGAATAATAGTTCTCGTGCTACTTTTTTTATGAGGGAAGGAGGGGCCAAGGGCGAATGTCCACATAAACGCTACCCCCTATAGAAGAAAGCACACAAAATTAAAATCGAGTTTTTGAGATGCCTGAACACACTGCATTTAAAAGATGGATCGAGGAAGATTGTTCCATAGTTGACCGGTTGAGTAGATGAAAGATTGAAAATACCGATTAACCCTTGCGTTAGAGAGTTGGGTAGAAGAAATGAGTGAATCGAAAGTCTGGTACTGCGTGCTCTCCTTAAAGGAGGAGGCATATAGTTAGTGTGTTCAGAAGAGCAGTGTCCGTTATAATAGCGATGTAGAGTGCGTGAGGCAACATTGTGGGGAGTTGGAGACGAAAAGCCTTTCATTCCACTCGGTCAAGTATAGCTGAGAGAGTTGAGCCACTGATTGGGGGTAAAGAAACTACAAAGCCGGTACAGCACACCTAACACCTTTGAAGCTGTTTTGAGAGAGAGAGAGATCACGAGAAAATGAAACTTTTAAGAATGTTAAGAGAAGAAGAATGATTGAGCTGTGTATTGCTGAAGTTAAGGGGATAGTCGTGTGGGTGGAAGATTGTGACCAGTAAATAGATGAAGAAACTGAGTTTTTGAGGCATTGAGAGCAACAAAGTTTTCTCTGCCCCAATCAAAGATAATAGGAATATCAGGGGTCAGGTGCACCATAGCCGTCCCACGCGAATCATGGAGTGACTGTTGAGAGAGGTGAAAGGTGGAATCATCAGCATAGGAGTGGATAGGACAGGAAGTGCGACTTAGATCATTAATAAATGAAAGGAAGAGTGGGTAACTGGAAAGAGCCTTGAGGAACATCACTATTAATAGCTTTTGAAGAACACGCCATCTACAACCGCAGCAATTGATCGACCAAAAAGGAAATCGGAGATGAAGGCACAAGTAGGATAGAAACCGAAGGACGACAGTTTGGAACTTGAAGGTTTGTGGCAGACTTTATTAAATTCTTTTAATATTTCTACTGCAATAGCAAAGGCTTCACCGAAATCCCGAAAGGAGGATGACCAAGAGTCGAAGCGGAAGAGTCCCTTGCGGAACCCATACTGATGATCTGAAAGAAGATTGTGAGAAGAGAGGAGTTTAAGAATCTTCTTATTAAGGATAGATCCAAGAACTTTAGAAACGCAAGAAATCGGACGATAGTTAGAGGGTTGAGAGTAGTCACCCTTCTTTGGGACGCTGAATGAAAGCGAACTCCAGCAGGAAAGAAAAGTACCAGATGAAAAACAAAGACGAAGAGTTTACCTAGGTAGGGTGTCAGCACAGAAGCACAGTTTTTGAGAACAACAGGAGGAACTCCATCAGGACCGTACGCCTTCCTAGAGTTGAGCCCAGACAGAACAGAATAAATAACTTTGGAAGAGTCTAATTTCAAATATAATTAAGTCGGAGGGAAGAGGAGTTGGAGCAACAGTACCGGAAACATCCAGGTTTGGGTTGGAGGCGAAAGTTTGAGCGAAGCGTTCAGCTTTATCAGAAGAGACTGCACCTGAGCCGTCGGAATGGAAAGGAGGAGGGGAAGAAGAAGTAAAAAAGTAGTTGGAGAGGGTCTTGGCAAGGTACCAGAAAGGGCGAGAAGAATTGGAATTAGATAGGTTTTAACTTTTTTTTGCTTGATGAAGGAATTTTTGGCGAGTCGAAGGTCAGGTTTTGCACGATTCCGGTCAAATATAAGCAAAGTGAGAGTAAGAAGTTGGATGGCGACGGTACTTTCTGAAAGCCGCCGCCTCCGCTGTGGGTAGCATTAGAACAAGCAAAGTTAAACCAAGATTTTTTTTGTATTAGTTGTAGCTAAAGAATATGGAATTTATGCCTCTATGCTCTAGAGAATTACCTCCGTGATACGCTCAGCGCATTCGGAGGAACCCCGGCTACGGAAGCAGTAATTGTTTCATAGGAAATCAGAGAAGTACTGCCTGTGGGCCTCCCAATCAGCTGCGCCAAAGTGCCAAAGGAGCCTACTCTTGGGAGGATCCAAATCTGAATTGGAGCGATAGGCAGCAAACGGATATAAGATTGTGGTGGAAGGAGCCCAACGGAGAAAGAAGTTTGACACAGTAAGAAGGTGATCGGGAATACGAGTAGGGTGTTGTACAATCTGCTCTAGGTCATTCAGGATAGAGATGATGTAAGCTAGTTCATCAGGGATGTCAGTGAAATGGGAGGAAAGCCAAAGGTGTGGCGAACAGTGAAATATCTTAAAATGGAGATTTCAGCGAAAGGAGAGTGGGATAGAATGTACTTTTCTTTAGAAATGAGGTAGTCACAGAACTTTGGATAGTCAATAGAATTAGGAGAGAGATAGACAGCGCAGATGTATTTAGTTTGAGGTTGGCAATTAAGCCGTAGGTAGAGAGAGTAGAATTTGGAAGATTGAAGTTCGGGAATACGAGACCAAGTAGATCGTTACGTACATATATGCAGTATTCACCTTTAGAGTGAAATTGAGTAAAGTATACAGTTCCTCCATCTGTCTACTCGTCACAATCTTCCACACGACTATCCCATTACTTTCAACAATCCACAACTTAATCCTTCTTGACGTTTCCTTTTCTCGTGATCTTTTCTGGAAAGGTCACTTATGCAGTACTCTTTCCAAAACAGCTTCTAAGAAGTTAGGTGTGCTGTACCAGCTTTAGAGTTTCTTCACCCCTACTCTGTTGCGGTTTCTGTACAGAAGTCTTGTTCACATCTGTATGGAATACGTTTCTAATGTGCAGGATTGCTCAACCCACACAGCTCTACTTAGAGAAGGGCAAGTCTAGCGACCGCCCAGGGTCTCTCACGTTAGGGGGCCCAAAAATTTTGCAAAAATATTCTGGGTGAAGATTTAGCAAGGACGTTGCTCAAATCCCACGTCTTTTTTACAGTAAACAACAGTCATAGTTCACAGCCACGGAAAATTGGAGTGGGTGAAAATTTCTTTCGCAGTAATTTATTCACTTCTTTATTTGTAGTGATATTTTTTAGCAACATTTACATTATTTCCAACATTTTAGATACTTTTGAGGTAGATCTAGTGAGTAGCGACATTCACAAATTTGGTATGGCAGCGCTCAATAGTCACGCAAGTGTTTGTTTACAATTTTGAAGTTACACTGAAGTTTTACTGTGATTCTCTTGTATGATTCCTTCATTAAGTGGACTCGGAGAATATCCTATTAAACAGCAATAACATATATTGTGGTGTTTGCGTTTGTGACCAAACAAACGCATGTATTGAACTAAGATACTTTCATTGTAGCTTCATAGATTATAGGGCAAATTTAAATCAGAAGTACCCGACTTGCTTTATAGGTCATCAAATTCAAGCTTCTAGGGAACTCCAAATGAGACACTTGCCGAGGGCCCCAAGAACCCTGAGGCCACCACGGGTGGAATCAAAGGCTTTTTGTCTCATTTCCCCGCCTCTTACTGTCTCCAATCTCTCTCTTCGCCGCAACGTTGCGCCTCTGTCTCCTTACTGTCGCTATCATAATGGACACTGCACTTCTGAACACACTAACTGCATGCCTCCTCCTTTAAGGAGAGCACGCAGTACCAGACTTTCGACACATTCTCATTCCTTTTCTGTCCAACTTTCTAACACAAAGGTTAATTGGTATTTTCAATCTTTCATCTACTCAATCGGACAACTCTGGAACAATCTTCCTCACTCCATCTTTCCCCCACTCTATGACCTTCAATCTTTCAAACGCCAAACGATTGATGTCCCGGCATCTCGAAAACCTTAGACGTTGATTTTGGCTTTCTTCTTCCTCTATGGGAGGGGCGTTTTTATGGGCATTCGTCCTTGGCCCCTCCTTCCTGCTTACAAAAAATAGGTGCATGTGTAGTGAGGAGTAGGGAAAGAAGTGTGTGTTGGAAAGCATGCTGGACTGCTCGCAGAGTAAAT
Source organism: Bathynomus jamesi (assembly GCA_023014485.1). Classification (NCBI taxonomy): domain Eukaryota; kingdom Metazoa; phylum Arthropoda; class Malacostraca; order Isopoda; family Cirolanidae; genus Bathynomus; species Bathynomus jamesi. The sequence continues at coordinate 163,294 of JAJOZX010000183.1, forward strand.
GAGACACGGAAAAGATCAGCTGAGGAAGACGGTGACAGGTCTGACAGGAGAAGTGGGAGTTACAGCACTCCGTCTCCTGCCCTAACGTCCCCCCCTCCGGAGTACTTCCCTGGTCGATTGATGTCTACAATCTCCTTCTCATGAATGCTGTTCATGACTCGAAATTTTGTATAAAGTTGGGTTACTGAAGAATTTAAATTTCAAATATTGCTAATAGGATTTAGTAAGTTAACGATCGGAATAATTGTGGACCTTTAGGGGTATGGTACTTCCGCCCCCTGAAACTCTGATCTTAAATCTGCCACTGTTAACAAATCGAATGAAACGCGAAATAAGTTCATAAATTGTGATTTTTTCAGTAATAGAATTTTTTAGTGTCATCGGTAGACTATAGAGGAAAAATAAGTAAATATTCGAACTAATATCTCCATTTTAATATTTTGAACTTTGAAATACAGGATGTTTGCCACTTTACACCCACTTCAATTATTAATGACCAAACCTATAAGAGCACACTTAGAAAGTATTTTCCCATCAAAATTGTCACCCTCGTGACAGCTGTTCACTATCCTGAGGCGAACTCGCGCAATACTTTTCACTTGCTGAACTGTCAATCTGCCTTCGCTATGTTCTGATGGGAACGAGAAGCAGCAATTAAGTTGTAGTTGAAAAACTTTACAGGGTGCTCTTTATTCAAGTAATTTTTGAAGATTTTAGTCTTGGAAGTATTTAAAATGGAGTAAATTGACTAAAACACCCTGTATCTGCTGCCCAGAGATGATTCGAATCCCTGGTCACTCGTATGCGAACTCAAGAATTCTAACCAGTCTAACAACTCGGGTGTTGCCTGGCTAAATTTTAAAAGGACACACATTTATTGTCGGAGGAGAATTTTTTGAGGTCTTTTGGATTGGTTGAGTGGACAGAGTCCTGCGCTGCATTGTGGGAGGGAGTCTGTTCTATAATTTTCTTCATTAACCATTTCCTTTGGGAAATGTGAAACATTTTGGTAACCCAACTTTGGCCTGTTTTAACTTTTATAGTTTTTCGTTTCATAATTAGAAGCTTCGTTAGCACGTTGACTCTTTATGTATTTGGCAATGATGTTGCTAGCTGCTCGTTCCCTGAATGGATGTATGAACGGAGCGGTGCTTCGTGAAAAAGTGTGAAACCTTTCTACTATTTTGTACTTAATCTATTAATGTCGTGAATATGTATATATATTACAGGGATTCTGTGTAACTAGGGATTTCATGAAATCCCTAAAATGTTCAGGGATTTCATGCAAGTCGTGATATTTTCGTTAGTTTTAACGAAATATCACGACTTAACGTAACCAATCGTCAAGAGCGTACAGTTGACCTAGTAGTATAGCCGAAAAAGGGGAGAGTGCAAGAATGTTGCAGGTTATTATGTAATGTTGCAAAGGGGGTGGGGTTGCAAACAAATGGAAAAAAAAAGAAAAAAAAAATTACCCCAAAGGGGGGGTGCTGCAGGTGCAGCCATGAAGCTTGGAGGCGGCGTTATCCCCCAAGAGAAAGGAGGAGAGGTGTTCACCTGGCAGGAGCCAAGTGCACATTAAGACTTCAGCCGAGTAGGCGTTGTTTTATAGGCTCCTAATCAGCCAGTTGGCGTAAATGGCTTGAGTTGCCAGATACCGCGATACCATTGTATACATTATTATAGGCTCCTAATCAGCCAGTTGGCGTAAATGGCTTGAGTTGCCAGATACCGCGATACCATTGTATACATTATTATAGACTCCTAATCAGCCAGTTGGCTGTAAATGGCTTGAGTTGTCAGATACCGCAGTACCATTGTATACATTATTATTATATACGTCTAATCAGCCAGTTGGCTGTAAATGGTTGCCAGATAGCGCCATGTATTCATTTAATCGAAGACAGAGTTGCCGGATACCATTGTATACACTATTATAGACTCCTAATCAGCCAGTTGGCTTAGAAGGCTTAAATATTGCCAGATACCGCAATACCATTGTATACACTATTATATACTCCTAATCAGCCAGTTGGCTTAGAAGGCTTAAATATTGCCAGATACCGCAATACCACTGTATACATTATTATATTTCGAATACCGGTAGTAGAAGGCATAACAATTAAGTAAAACAACATTGCATCATTCTGTTTATTATAAATATATAGAAAATAAATATACATTTGAGGAATATGCATATAACAGTACAGGAAATATATACACACAATTATGGATATATATAAAATAAAATATACATTTCAAATAAATATCACACAATAGAAATTGTACATAACAGTACAGAGAAATAACACACACACACACACACACACACACACACACACACAATTATGAGAGATATATTTATAAAATAAATATACTTTTCAAATAGAAAATAAATATACATTTCAATAGAAAATATGCGTATAATCAGTACAGGAGAAATGTCAAGCAAAATATAAATACAATTCACTTTTTTTCAAAATACTAACCTCGGTCTTAATCGAGTTTACAATTACATCATATGCTCTGCATTACGCAGTATATGCGGCTTAATAATATTTCACCACTTAAAGTATAGGGAAACCTGTATTCGATATGAAGGGCTGGCTTCATATCGTTCAGTACTATTTGTTCCCACTTTAAACCGGTGGTAAGTCATCTTTAAACACGTCTAGAATACAATCAAAAGCACGCACAAAGAGTTCATCGTTAGCTACATTATTAAATACAAGTTTATAAACACGCTTTTCCAATCGAGGGTTATTTCTACCGACTCGAGCTTTTCAATCGTGAACTCACTCAACATAGCGGCAATTGAAATAATCTTCTAAATCGTTACGACAACTGCGCGTTATATAAAGAAATAGTTCTTCAGGGTGAACGGTGTAGGTGAGCTCAGCCTTGTACGATCAATTGCTTTGTACCAAAGTTCATGGTATTTCAAAGAGCCTAAACTTTTTAAATAAAACGTCCAGCTCTAGACCATTCTCACCAGTCCTACACTCGGTAAACCCATCGAGCAGAGCGGTGTAGGCGTATTCAAGTACTGTATCAAAATAAAGCATGTCCGTAACGCGCGTCTAATATAGGTTTCAGCTTACGGAATCCGACGATTTCAAACATTCTGTCGAGGATGAAACGGTTTCGCGTAGGAATAAGAGCGTTATTATCGAAGCATTCTTCCACATCAGCCGTATATCAATGCACGGCCGATCGTATATTATACACAACGTACATACAACGGCGTATGAGGGTGCGTCACTAATCTGCTCTCTTCTTGTACCTACGTTAGCAGGTATTTTATAACGATCTTCACTCCACTTCTCAACTATCACAAAGATTCTATTCATCTCGATACTTAAATAAACCCGTTTGTTGTCGGTCTACATTCCGTTTCCAGTACATAGCTAATGGTACCGGAATTACGCCTGAACACGCGCAACGATTTCGTCACGGACACATCGTACGAGGCGTTGAGAATGCTGCTCAAAGGAAGTTCCATCGTATTCGAGGAGCGCACGTCCACTCGGCTCAAGCTCTGAGATAACTATGAGCCGTGTGAGGCACGCAGGTAGGCAGGAATGGTTCGACGGGCGGCTGACTCGATGATACGTGAATGGGCTTGTTCCGCGAGTCGAATTGTTGTACCGGTACAAGAATATCTACCAGCCTACGCACCAGACAGTTTGGATAAGAACTAGGAACATTTTATGTTTTACTAAACATCTCCACACTCCGGCGCACTATTTGAGAGGAACATATGTTCATTTTTCCTTTCTGCCCATCAAACGATACTCGTCTCTAAACTCTGTTAAAAATTCACGCAGGGCACTAGCCACAACCTCACTACGAACCTCATCATGATATACGTTAATATAGTGATAAAAATACTTAAGATTGTCCATGATCACGAGATTCACATTTTCAGTCGTAGGGTATGAGTAATCGATATGGTGTAGCATGACGTAATACCGCTTGTCACACCACCCATCAGCAAGACTCATTATCCATACCTGCTGCTTCTCTTCTGCACGCGTTGTTTCTTTTACTTCACGGTGTATGTGAGACTTTGTAAAGTTTAGCTCTGCAGTACAGTATACTTCAGCACATCGTCTGTGCAACGAAAGCCTTCAACGGTCTCACCAGAACATCCGTAGAGTATTTGTACATCTTGGAACTTCGCACAATCCAATGTGTTTTTAAAAGAGGCATAGGAGGGATAATAGGAAGTTTTTCGGTATCCACCACATCCTGGCATTTTACTGAATACCATTTCGTAAACGTTGTACAAGCAATATTAAAGGTAGCCATTTGAATACACGTCTGATATCTCGGGCTTACTGCGGTCGACTGACCACGCAGAGACTCCCAGATAGTAGCATGACTCACGGTCTTACAGTGGGCGGAGCTTAGAACTTTCACCTGCACACACACACACACACACACACACACACACACAAAGGAGAAAGTGAAACGCTATTTGAAACATGATTTATTTAACAAACGAGATATTCAAGTTATATATATTTACAAATACGATTTAATAAACGAGATATTCAAGTTATATATATTTACAAATACGATTTAATAAACGAGATATTCAAGTTATATATATATATATATATATAATATATATATTTACAAATAGATACGATTATATACAAGACGTGTGAGTTAGAAGCATCATTGGTATCCAAAGGGTACGGTATCATAGGTACCAGGTATCTGGTAACGTTTCCTATAGGTGTTACGGCACACCATCGTACCCCTAAGTTCCTTCACGCCCCCCAGCTTCTGCGCCAGAAAATTGTGGGTGCCTACAATTAGTTGGGGAGGTTGTTCATCCAAACATACTAGATCCTTCAACGACTCAAAGTTAACAACCTCCCGATTCGCATGGTTGAGCGTAATACCCTTTGCCTTCACGATATATTTCATTTCCTCCCCCACCCTGACCCGTACCCATAAGTCTTAGGTCCTGTTGAGGCAAAAGAGTCGGCGTATGCGTTGTCCCCATACTCATCCTTGATCTCATCAGTGAGCTCGCCGAGGAACTCCCCAATAGTGGGCATGTATTCACCCTCCCTCTCTGTGAATATCACGCTATCTGTATCGGCATACAATACTCTCCGCCCAAGAGAATGCAATAGACCCCAAAGTTTTATACGGGCGTAGGCTGTTGTGAAGCTGGCCACAGGTATGTTTGTAACCCTTGAGGTATCTGTGGCAAATTCAGTGTTGTTGTACTTTATTACGTAAGTATTACCTACATTTACGATCTCCATGACCTCTTTATCGGGGGCATTGGCATAATCCCAGACATCGCTATAACTTTGTGCCAAATGAATGCTCCCTCTGCCGTATTCTGCGCAAATTTTCCCATAGACTGTTTAGACAACTTTGCACTAAAGCGCTTGCCAGGATTCTTTACAATTTGGACACGATCAAGTTGTATACCTTCGCGGTCGCGGTAACGTTGAATATAGGCAGACTTTTCATCTTCGGTATCAACTCCTCGCGGATACCGTGATGCCTCAACCTTATTCTTCAAAAAGGTGTTTATATATGGTGTGAAAAGGTTGGGTAGCTTCTGAAACCTCCACACCTCATGTATCTTCAGTATTCTATAACCATGGCGCACGGCTAGGGCCACTCAGGACTTGTATATACGCCTCTGATCTTACGCTGGTGGGGTATATGGTTACATTCGCCGTTATCCTCTTCCGCGCACTTCACGCACAGGGGAAACATGAGCTTGTCGTCGATAACGACAGGTAAGATCGGCATCCATAAATTGCGTGGGGGGAGTACGTCTACGAAAGAGATCCCAAAGTAACGATCATTCAAATTTTTGAAAATTCATTGATGGATGGTAGGCTAGGCCCCACCAGTTTCTCAGGAGCGCCCACGGGGTACGGATTGCTCTTCATCACGTATGGGTATAAAGAACAGAAATCGTAGTAATGGAGCTTCACGCCCTCCGTAGGGGGAAGTATAGTCTGAAAGGATTTGTACGTCCTCCAAACAAGCTATCACCACATTTGAGAGGATCCAGCACCATTGAACGCTTGATCGCTTTTATTTCCTCACGGTACACCTCGTCTGTCTCCATCCGTCATCATATTCATGTTCCCACAAGACTTTGTGAGTGAACTGTGATCCTATAAGTTGATCGCGGGTGCGGGTCGATGCAGACAGTCGGCAGGAGACCTACCGTGGATATCTCCGGTGACTCCGCACTCAGGAGGGGGCATCCATGCCACCAGCAACCGTTAAAGGAGTACACAGTCTTCACACCAGTGACACGGTTTTCACTTAACCCATCAACCCAAAAAACACGTCCATTAATCTTAATGGGTACTTCACCCGTGTTGCGGGCGTGCTTTATGTATACACTGTCTGTTGCTGTAGGTGTATGAGCCAGTAAATAGCCTTGTGCCCGTAACTGCGGGGATTGTTTCGGTGAATAATGGCTAAGGTGTCTTTCGGCATGAAGTTATTCTTGAACACCGTAAAACATAATGATGCGATGGTGGTTGCGACTTGCAGTGGATCGCATTTGAAACGGGCTATGTACATCCTTCTAAAGGCCTGGAAACATACTCTAAGCACGCGCACATCATTCACGCAATAACGCTCACATTCATCAGCTATATTATAAGGGTTACTTTCATTAAAACTGTCGTAGTATCGATCAAAGTCTTCACGTTCATCCATACAGTCAAAATAATGTTTGGGGGGTGGTGGGCCTACGTAGTTTAAAGTCTCGCTGGTGAGGAAAGTGTATGGGAAGTATCCTTTGGAAACTTCAGCTGCTACTCCCATCACCTTGGGTAGCTTTGCTAATTTACAAGGTGTGAATAATAAAGTATCTTTAAATTGTACATTGCCTCTTATCTGCATCTGTATTAATTTGTTGCCTCTTTTCAATGGATCACCTGTAAATATCTCAGAGGATTCGTGTTCAAGCAACTCCTTATAAAGGAACTGCGTGTCAAACTTTGCCCCGTTATGGGCGAGAATATACACAGTCATTTTTTTGAACTTGTCGGCTAACTTGACAATATAGGACACAAATAGTTTCACAGGACTATCGCTGACATTCGTTTTAAAAACGTTTGTCCGTTTACCACATTTGGGGCACTCGTCACATTCGATATCCATACACTCATCACAGATAGTCTGGCTCACAAGTAAATGTGGAATTACCTCTTTGGTTTCAGCGTTCGTATGTTTCTATATCGTAGTATACAGTTATACAAGGGTTATTTTTAGGATTGGCATCTTTCATATAACATACATGCTTTACTCCATCCGCCTTATATTCCTCCTGGCATGTAGGACAGTGAATTACGTCACACTTGTGCTTAAATTTTCCCCAATTATCCATTGTGTGAAACATACCACATTCACAGATTCTCATTTTCCTGCACGTGCCAATTGATTTATGGAAATCAAAACAGCTATTATTGAAAAATGTGCGTCTACACACATCACAGTCTCTCTTCTCAGCTTCAACTACACGGCTTTCACATTTGGTGCTTTTACACTGCTCACATACCATGTGACATTCTTTACAATGTCTCACTATATCATCCGCAACTCGAGGCACCCCTTACACAAATCATGATGTCTCCCATATTTTCGACTTTTGTCATAACTCGCGTAAAGCCACCTTATATTACGGATGGGGAGATACGTTGTCCCTGACAATCCTAAAATAAGTAGGGGCCTTGTACGATCTCTCACACAGCTTTTAAAAACATACACAGTCCTACGACGATCATCCAACCCAAACACAACTATGCGAACATTCATTTCCTGTTCTACCCTTCTCAGCTCTTCAGGACCCATATTACAGTCAAATTCAAGTTCACAGTCTACAGCTAGTTTACGGGCATGCTCCACGACTGTAGGCAACCAAATTTTTTGAGTTCGTGTATTTTGTACAGTAAACATACGTGCTAAGAGTACTGCTATAAAGCCGCAACCACGATCGACGTTTATATGCCGTCTATAAATAGCTTGAGAATTGAAGTTAAGAGTATACGGTATGGCACTATGACCCGCAACACGGTAATTCAGAGCTGGGCACTTGCGTTTTTTTGCCCGTTTTTGCGGTACTGCGGTACTGCGGTACTACTACCGCACTACCAAACCGGTACCGCATAACGCAGTACCGCAAAGGATCGCTGAAAGTACAGCAGTACCGCTACCGCATTCAAATTTCCCGCGGTACTTTCCGCGGTACCGACCAACACGGTAGTACCGCAGTACCGCAGTACCGCAAAAAAACGGGCAAAAAAACGCAAGTGCCCAGCTCTGCACGGTATACATGGTCAATATTTACCGTGAAGTTGTCCATATTGAGGGCTATACTACTTTGGGCGGCTTGCATTATACGCCCTAATATATATTCTACATCTTCAGCCGCCAAACGTCTAAATGGCACTATCACCCAATAATCGTCTACATCACCGTCATCTGACCCGAATCCAAAGGACAGACTCGTCCTGACTTCACGCTCGTCACGATTCTGAAGAGCAAACTCTATAATATGCTCTACAACCCGGCGTAGTCCGCGCTCAATTCCACTGCTATACATGACTAGGGTCGATCCTGACTCTATACCGATTTCTAGTCAAGGCTGGGGTGGGGGCTGCGGATCGCACCAATTCCAGCGTTATACCATCCTCAACAGAACGGGGGGCGGCGGATGAATTAGTGGATATATTAGCGGAAGGTGCTGCTGATGGGGGCCCTGTTGCGTAGGAGGTTGATGGTTGGGGCTCTATTATTGTAGACTTAACAGAACGGGGGCGGCGGATGAATAAGGGGATATATTAGGTGCTGCTGGGGGTGTTGTTGCGTAAGAGGTTGAGGGTTGGGGATCTATTACCGCTGCAACAGACGCGTATTTCGGTCGCTTTATACCTGACGTGGGTATCTCATACCTCCGCTTTGGACGTGTTACCGGTATCGCTGGTGAGGGTTCAGGGGAGGAGATCACAACTACACTGTCGTCGAGGTCATCCGTAATGATGGGCTGCTCTACCTCATCGTCATTCACGGTTCTGTGGGAGAAGAAATATAAGGATCAGCACTCAAAATTTGTAATATTTTGTAAATGACTCACTTAGGAGTGTGACGTGTTAGAAATGGACTCTGTAGAAAAATTCAGATTCACGAGCCCATCCACATGTATTATATCTGGACCTACAGGATGTGGTAAAACTGTGTTTATGCTTAAAATCATTAAAGAAAAGGGGGAGATGTTCTCGAAATTTGTGCATAAAGTTATATGGTGCTATTCGACGTATCAATCAGTGTTCAACGAGTACCAAGATGATATTTTGTTCCACAAAGGCGTATATGACGTTAATTCGTTAAAGGGAAATGAACATACAATCATTGTAATTGACGATCTCATGTTGGAGATGGATAAAACGTTTGCCGAGACATTTACAGTATTCTCCCACCATCTTAACATAAGCGTGTTCTTCATCAATCAGAATCTATTTTCAAAAATAGATACATGCGCGATGTGTCGTTAAATACGCAATCTAGTCTTATTCGCGCAACGTAGAGATGTATCACAAATTGGGGTATTAGCCAATCAAATGTTCCCGAATCAGCGTAAGGAGTTTTGGAAGTTTATAAAGAAGCTACAAGCACGCGTTACGGATATTTGCTTTGCGACCTTCATCCGCGAAACACGTTTAGAGTGCTTCTGCGAACGAATATATTCCAAAAGAGCCTGAAACGGTGTATATTCCCAGAATGACAAAGAGACTAAGAAATACCGTGAATTAATAAAAATCTATCATCGACTGCCCCGGCAATGCAGCAGATGTTTATTAAAAATATCGATGCCGACTTTTTAAAATGCATCTGTGAAATCTGTCTTAACGTTATAAATTGCAATGTATCAATGAAAACCCATCAGAAGGCTCGCCTACGCCGCTACAAGAACATAATACGTGCACTCGCTCGTAAAAGCCAAACTGTAGCGAAGAAAAAACGAATTATTGTACAAACAGGAGGGTCATTTCTCCCCATCTTATTTTCAGTTTTGGGTCCTTTACTGACTAGATTAATATAATGAAGAAAGTGGTAGTGATCCCCACGAGGTGTACGCCTCACTGCAAAGGAATCCAGACACGTATCTAGATCCCCGTAAAAGCAGACTTAAAAGAATGGAAAGCGAATTGTTAGCCCTATTAAACAGTGAAAAACACCTGATGAGAAAAGAATTATACCAAGAAGCTCTGCAGAAATTTCTTCACGAGTACGAAAATTATAAGAGCCCTACAGAGATTCCTGTGGTTATTAGGCACAGCACGGGGACGATGGCGACATAGGATCTGTGCCCGACGACACAGCTGACAACCAAAAAGATTAGCCACACAACATATCGAACATGTATAAAAAATACCCTCCCACTTACATTGAGGAGTAAAGGCTTAAGTCTTTATAATCTATTGAATGAGGATCCCGCCATACAATGGACCGACACAGGGGAGATCATTGTGGAAGGATCAAAGGTACAGGGATCGAATATCGTAGACATGTCCATGATCTGGTGAGAAAGTGGGATAGCCATCACCATCAGGATGGAAGCATATTAAAGCAAGACTACAACAAATAAATGTCCCTAAAACGTTGATAGGAAATCTGAACAGGTTAAAAGACTTGGAACATGCAACGCGTGACACAATTGAAGGCGCCGTCACCCCCGGCGGAACACCTTGAAGAGGAGCAAGAAGAGGTTAAACCAACCCTACCCACGTGCCTCTAAAATACGCAAATGGCTAACGTACAACTAAACGCTATTATGACATTTCTACCCCATCCTCTTACGGCGGCGTAGATAGACTGTACAGAAGTGTTTACGGAGTAGGAAAAAAAGATGTTGAAAGATTTTTGAGGGAGCAGGACGCTTATACGCTTCATAAGCCTGTGAGAAAAAGGTTTAAAACAGCCAAGACAACGGCTTCTCGATTGATTCTATTTGGCAAGCAGATTAACAGACATGCAAAGATATTCTGTGTATAACGATGGTTACCGCTACATTCTATTCATAATAGACGTATTCTCTAGATATCTGTGGCTAGTTCCTCTGAAAAATAATCACCTGAAACAGTTGCTAAGCCACCAAAACGCTAATGTTAAAAGAAACAGGGTTCCTGGCTATTTTTGTACGGATATGGGGAAGGAGTTTATAGGCCGTGCTTTTCAGAATATGTTGACAGAGTTTAATATCAGCTATTACACAACCAATTCTATACATAATGCTTCTTTAGCTGAAAGAGTTCAGCGCACCATAAAGGAACGCATGCACCGTTATTTTACACAAAAACACATACAGATTTCTAGACATTCTGGAATCATTGGCATCATCCTACAACCGCTCACACCATCGCACGATTGGGGCAACACCTAACGAAGTTTTAGAAAGAGGTACGCTCCCGAGAAGAGATGATCACACCACCACCACCACACTCTGCGCGCTTCAAAATCAATGATTATGTAAGGCTGTCGCGTTCGGGGAATAAATTCGCAAAGGGTTTTGAGCAAGGATGGACACGCGAGATTTTAAAGTTAGGCTGTGAGCCTAAAGGTGAGATAATGATGTATTACATTGAAGATTGAATGGGAAGAAATCTCAGGAGGCTTTTACCGCGAGGAATTGCAGAAAGTTGCGTTTAATTTAGAAAAAAAGTGTTTAAATTGAGAAAATTTTAGGAAGCAAAGGTTCAGGAAGGAGAAAAATGTACCTGGTGAAATGGCTAGGGTACCCAGAAAGCTTCAACCCTATATAAAAGCTGATGCAATAATGAGCTTAAATAGTAGGCAACATGGCTCCTAACCATTGTCTACGTCACACTCCCGTCCCTCGTCCTGTCTGTACCCTAACAACACGCTAGCCAACTTTGTAACAGAACTCCATGGGCACATTGAATTGGGTCGTGATTCGTATGAGGTGGGGATATGCGAAATTCAGCTGGACACCGTCTTTAAAATTGAACATAAAGAAACCGTTTTACGATTCTTAGAGACATTGACGAGTGTGAAAAAGCTGGGGTAGCTATGGATGAAACTATGCGCATCGCTCGGACTAAGATTGCACGGTATTACAGTACAGAAGTAAGACTAGGGCCGGGTCATATGGTTCGGCCGAGGATGTTGTGAGAGGCTTAAACGTAAGTTTAAGAAACTCAAACTTACGAATGATTTAGTATATGAAATCGTAAACAACCCTGCACATACACTAATCCTAAAATCAAAGACTAACAGACGTCTTAAAGAACATAGAAAGTTCAAAATTCTAACCAACGGCCGATATAGCGCAGCCTTCCAAAGGACACATTTCACGAGACACAGTATAAACTTGTCCAGATTAATGTATCAATTGAAGATGGAGAATTGGCTGAAAGGTCCCCAGACATGTGCTATATTTACAGTAATATAGTGGAGCACCAGTTTGTTGGGGATACCCAGGCACGCCTGCTGCGCATTGCTCACATCCCAACCATAGAGGAGGAGTTTGAGTATTACATATGACAGACCCCATTATGTGAATGTCGCAACTAATTTAATAACCAATATCACAATATATATAAGAACGATGAGGGCGAAAACTTCCCTTTCGGTAACGGGAGCTTAACAGGAAGCTACACTTTCGACGCACTGAGTATATGGATAGAAAGCCTTTCACCGTCTATCGCGGGATGCGATACCAGCGCGGTAGGGACTTGGATCCATTTTTCATCCATACTACGTACGGCGTTCCTTTGCTGAAGAGGGTGCCAGATACCTTGGAAGGAAAGCGCTACAATCAGGCCTTAACACTGCAGAAGACATATTGGCCGGGCTAAACCTAAAGAAGCTCTAAAAACATTTAAAGCGTACACGGAACGAAATCATCAAGATGCAAAGAGAAAAAGCGTGGTGGCGGGAAGAAGAAGAGGGCTCCCCGGAAGAAGAAGGGGTCACGTGGTATTAAACGTAAAAGGCTATCAAAAAAGAAATGCTGTAAGCGAATGAAACCTATGGTTGGCACTTTTTGACTGATATAAGCTAAGGATATTGATCTCATGAATCATAGTTTGTTTACCACTTGTCGAGAGAGGAGTCACTATTTCGCCATGGCACGCTTCATCCACCCATGTAGTTCACAATGCTGTAAATCGGAGCTGTCCTTTTTTGAGCCCCGCCAACCCAAGTTTCTATGAGCACAGTGACTTTATTACAATTAACCCTTTTAAACACAATTAGTTCCCCGAGTGCCTATAGAATTCGTGATACCCAGCTCAGGTCCTTACTTTTTTGATCCAAGCTGTGTGCACATGTACGCTAAGCTACGTATAGCCCATTCTGATGGAAAGGTCTGCGATGACAAATATGCTGTATACCCTGAAACAAACTTTCTGCACGCCATATTCAACCAGGTGACGTATATTTAAATCAGACCAACATATCGGCAGCACGGGTACTATCATCTACGAGCCTATTTGGAAAATGTCCTCAACTTTTCAAAGAAGCGAAGGCTACCTTTTAAGTGCGGAGGGATATTATCAAACTAAAGATGAAAATAGTATAAAGGACAAATTTAAAAATTCTAAAAAGAAAATATACGAGTGTTTTGGAGCGGTGCACACAGATTTCACTTCCAGGAGAAGTTGCTTGTGAACGGGGTGGATATGAAAATAAAGCTCACCGCACGAGTCCTGAGATCTGCTTAAATCTGGATGAATCAAGAAGAGGTGCAAAGTCCGTTGTGGTTCACATTATGGACACATACCTCCGCGTACGGCGAGTAAAATTAAGTTCACCAAAACAACTAGAAATTGAGAAAAATTTACTAAACGCTACAGTGAAATATCCTATTAACAGAGTGCAAATCAAACTATATACGGTCCTGCAGGGTTGGCATCGAAGCAGATAGAAAACATTGCCCTGGGAAATCTTCCTAAAAGGATATTAATCGGCATGCAGGACACGCTTCGGTGAATGGAAAATATAAAAAAGAGTGCCTTTAAATTCGAGAATTTCGGACTTAAAAAATAACTATACGTTAATGGCACTGCTTTGGGTGGACAATGGGTACGGACTATTCATCAGACGCTGTGTTACCGCTTTGGTGCCAGAGCCTATAGTAATCTGACCCATATTGCAGGTGATTGTGATGAGCTTGGTAATGGGGTAACGCAGGAAGATTCATTGATCAATTTAACCTTTACCCGTTTGACATTACACCTGACTTATCTGCTAGCGTAAATACCCATTTAACACCACAGCAGAGCGGAAACATCTCAGTGCGGCTGGAATTCGCCAAGCCTATAGACGCTCCTATTAGTGTACTAGTATATCTCGAATCGCAAGCCCTAATAGAAGTAGATAGATTTAGAAGCGTTATCACTGACTTTTAAAATGGATGCTAATTAAACACTTCAGAAAGTAATGGAGCGAGTCACACGTTCCAAATTTATCGGCGTGTTTGCGAAGAATGAACATTGAGTTTGCCAAGTACGCGAGAATGCGGTTAGTCTTATTGTGAACACAGACATCATCGGTAATGAAGGATTCACTGGATCGCTGTCTATTTTAAAATAGACAGCGCCTGTACTATTTTGATTCACTCGGTACTCAACCCTGGAGTGATCCTATTATTGTAAAATTTCTCGCTCAGTTACATATTCCCGAAGTGTGTGGACCCCATTTCGCATGCAAGGATATTTTACTAAGTTTCGGAATGTACTGCGTCTCATTTCTCATGCATGTCAAATGATAAAGAATTTATAAATTTTTAAATTTATTTGACCCGTGTCACACTCGCCGAAACGATGAAATGGTATGCAGACAGATAAAAAACCGTTTTCCAATTGTACGTACTCGTTGTATATTATAATGTTTTTGTTCGTATATTTGTAACGATATTCGTTTATTGTATGATTTTCTTCATTAATAAATTTATGAAAATATATTGTGTCTTCTATCCCAAAAGATCGAAAAACACTTACATTATTTCGGTGTGACAATTGTGGACTGATCAGTATATCCTCCCTATTCCGAGATTCTTCAAAAGATTGTATAACACGTGTCAAATCCTCATCGGACCTTAAAGGAATAATGCTTTTAAAACATATACAGAGTATACGACAGATCCCATTATGTGAAGACATCTTTGGTTCGAGGAAGTGACGCCATAAAAATTTCTATTTTAGCATAATGGGGATAACCAAAACACTGACATTTTGGCGAGTATCTATTTGACGAGATACTACAACTCTCCATATATATATAAATCTAATTATAGACACTTACATTTCTATGTAGTCCCTTGCGTCGGGTTGTAAGGAGCGTCACTGCAAATATCTTCTACGGTTTGCGTTGAAAATAATTCGCCACGATCAATCGCATTGAAAGACTAATTGTGGTTAATGCTGCAGTATCACGTTCTTCATACAATTCGGGGAGACGTACAGTCCATGGTGGAGGATGTGTGACATTGTGACTTCAGTATATACCCGTATCCGAGATTCTTCAAAAGATTGTAGAACACGTGTCAAATCCTATCGGACCTTAAAGGAATAATGCTTTTTAAAACATATACAGAGTATACAGACAGATCCCCATTATGTGAAGATATCTTGGTTCGAGGAATGAAATGCCATAAAATTCGATTTTAGCATATGGGGTAACAAAATAACATGATTGACATTTTGGCGATTATCTATTGACGAGATACTACACCCCCCATATATAAATTCTAATTTAGACACTTACATTCTATGGTATCCCTGTGTCGGATTGTAGGAGGCGTCACTGCACATATCTTCTACGGTTTGCGTTGTAAATATTCATCACGATCAACCGCATTAAAAGGCTAATTGTCGTTAATGCTGCAGTATCACTCTTCATAAAGTTGGGAGACGTACAGGTCCATGGTGGAGGGAATGATTATTCACTGACGCGAAAATAGCTACTGTTACTCCAAACTGAAAATATCCCCTTTATATGAACAATCGCCAAGCTCCGCCCCAAAAGACCAGATGTTCGTAGTGATTGGCTGCCGATGTAGCTGGGTGGAGCTATGACGTGTACCAATCCGCTATAACGAGACCGGACGAGTAACATATATATAAAATCGAATTATAGGCACTTACATTTCTATGGTAGTCCCTTATATTATATTTTTTACTTACAAATTATTAGTATTGTTTGTTAACATAATTGTTAACTTATTTTATAATAAAGAAATTATATCCTAATTATATTTTAAAAAGAACATTCGGTTTCAACGTTAAGCTGTGGTCTAAGGCGGCGTGGCATAAATAAATACTAAAATAAAATTAAATGTTAAAAATCTTTATTCATACGTTATTAAAAGTTAAAAATCTTTATTAATAAAACAGGATAGAAGCATATGAAAGTCAAGGTAAACTATAGTTGTAAATTATAGTTAGGTTATACGATGTTTTTCGGGCATACTACTGCCTCGGGTTAAATGATCCTGTTATTTTAAATCACGTATTTGAAAGAGTTAATCATTATTGCTACATAGAAAAAATCGTGCATTACGATGTTTTTCGGGTATACTACTGCCTCGGGTCAAATGGTCCTGTTATTTTAAATCACGTATTTGAAAGAGTTAATTATTATTGCTACATAGAAAAAATCGTGCATTACGATGTTTTTCGGGTATACTACTGCCTCGGGTCAAATGGTCCTGTTATTTTAAATCACGTATTTAACGACACATCGCGCTCATTCCATTGCTATATATGGCTCTAGGATCGGCCCTGACGAGATGTATTTCGTAGGTTAGGTTAGGTCTCTTACATATAAAAGTCCATGTGGTAGAGTAAGCAACGAACCCCATCGACGAGATGTATTTCTGAATCCATGTTAAACTGGAGGTCTAATTTACGAGCGAGTGCACGTATTATGTTCTTGTACCGGCGTAGGCGAGAAAGAGTTAATTAGTATTGCTACATAGAAAAATCGTGCATTATGATGTTTTTTTCGATTATTATTTATTGAACAAAACTCTCGCTCTCTTTCTATATATATATATATATATATATATATATATATATATATATATAGAAAGAGTGGTCTGGAAGGAAGTTTACCAATGATTAAATTCTCTTTGCGAGTGACCCGTTGCCCGCGTCGGGCTAACCTTTGGTTAGCTTCCGCCCGAATTGTTCATTCTGACGAAGGTCAAGCTTTTCACTCCACCTTAGACCTACAGTTTAACGTGGATTCCGAACCACGCCCCATCAGCAGCCCAGCGTCTTGACCACTAGGCCACCTAGGGTACCCATTTATCTACCAACCACTTTCTTTATTGTGTGGAAGGATGAACAGCTGGGTTTTGCTGCGCGCCGGCTGCCGTCGGGTCTCGAACCCTGGGCCGATGGATTCGTAGTCCGCGACGCTAACCACTACACCACCGAGGCGCCTCATGAAAAAGAAAAACTATGGTATTTGTCATTACTTACTCGGACTATAGTGGATTTAATTATCCCAGAAGAGTTCCTTGTTCCATGCACGGTCTGTGTGTAGCATATATATATATATATATATATATATATATATATATATATATTGTGTGTACGTTTTTCCCACTGTTATTCGTGACTTAAATATTTATAATAAAAATCAAGTGTCTAAAAAAGTTATTTAATAAGCAGAATTTAATTGGATTCATTGTAGAAGTAATAACAATGGCAATATTAATATTTGGAGCATTGGGTACTTATCAAGGGCTGTCTTTAAGAAAGGTCTCTCGCAAGCAGATTTTCTCCGAAACCAACCTCGCTATAGTGGACTGTGTTTTGGGGAAATCCAACTTTCTTCGTTTCTTTTAATTTCGTTTTTTCATTTTTCCTTCGCAGGGAATGAGGCTCGTATGTTTCTTAACTTTTCATCTCGTTTGGTGGGTTTCGAATTGTATCGTAAATTATCGTATTTCGAATTGTATCGTAAATGATCATTTCGTTTCGTTATTCGTGAGGGCTCATCTACAATCATATATTGTGGTATTTTATATGATTTGTGTACAGATGGGTTAAACTGTGGGTCTAAGTTAC
Source organism: Bathynomus jamesi (assembly GCA_023014485.1). Classification (NCBI taxonomy): domain Eukaryota; kingdom Metazoa; phylum Arthropoda; class Malacostraca; order Isopoda; family Cirolanidae; genus Bathynomus; species Bathynomus jamesi. The sequence continues at coordinate 181,395 of JAJOZX010000183.1, forward strand.
GCATAAATATAAAACATTTTCATTGATATATATATATATATATATATATATATATATATATATATATATATCACAAGATATTTAAAAGACTGATATAATTATAGTAAACTTATGTCGAAATAGTTACCCATAAAATTAATTGTTTTCGGCTGAATTATGGATAACTATGTTATTTGTTTCGTTCATCTTCAAGTTTAATGAAGCTGGGTATCCCTTATAAAAATTCGTTTCTGTCTAACGAATTATTTATTGGGTAACTTTGTTAATTCTATTAATGCGTAAATATTTCTGAAACATGAAAGAGGCGCTTGTGTTATTTATATGGTTGATTCTTCCAACTGATTAACTATATAAACATAATGTGTTATTTTATATGGGTGAATCTTCCAACTGATTAACTATATAAACATATATTGTGGTATTTTATATGGTTCATTAGTTTATTATATATACAAGTACAATTTAATAAATATTGCTATCTGGAATACATAGCGCTATCTGGTGTACATGACGCGATCTGGCAACTCAGCAACTGAATACATTGCGTGATCTGACAACTCAGCAACTGAATACATGGCGCTATCTGGCAATTCAGCCAGAATAGAGGCTTATAAAAGACCGCGAAGTTGGTGAAAGACTCATTCCACCTCGGCTCCCAGCCGAGGAAGGACCTCTGGTCCTTCTCTTTCAGGCCCTTTGGTAAAACCCCTTAGTGGCCTCTTAGGTTAGGTAAACGAAAATAATATGCCTTGCTATCAAAGGCAACTACTCTCTCTCTCTCTCTCCTTCAGGTATCTCCCTCCTTCAGGTGTCTCTCTCTCTCCTGCATGTGTGTGTACCTCCTGCATGTGTACCTGTCCCTTGGCTGATTAGACGTATATAATAATAATGTATACAATAATACTGCTAAAAAGAGGTATCTGACAACTCAAGCCATTTACGCCAACTGGCTGATTAGGAGCCTATAAAACAACGCCAACTCGGCTGAAGTCTTGGTCACATCGACCTGAAGTCTTAATGTGCACTTGGCTCCTGCCAGGTGAACACCTCTCCTCCTCCTTTCTCTCCTTTCTCTTGGGGGATAACGCCGCCTCCAAGTTTTCCCCCCACCCCCCCTTTGCAACACACCCACCCCCTTTGCAACAACCCCTCCCCCCCTTTGCAACAACCCCCCTTTGCAACATTACATAATAACCTGCACCATTCTTGCACTGACCTAACCGAGCATTCAATAATTTTCCCGTAGGTTTAATGAAAATTTCACAACTTAACCTTACATGAAATCCCTGAACATTTTAGGGATTTCATGAAATCCCTAGTTACACAGATTCCCTGTAACATACAGGGTGCAGCATAAGTCGGTTTACCGAGAATAATGGAATCACCTTGTGAAGAATAATATTTATCATTTACTACAGATATTATTCAGTGTCCTCCATCATGTTCAATACATACGATGCATCCTTGAACCACTGAACAACAAATATGGCAGCACAGTTCTTTGTTATAATTCAACGTCTCGAACTCTGGGCGTATCAAAGTGATCGTGTGATCGAAGTCCCGAGGTTTCTGGCCGTTGACTCTATTTTTGATTATACCCACACTGAATAATCACTGTGATGTGATTATTCAGTGTGGGGTATAATCAAAGATAGAGTTTACGGCCAGAAACCTCGGGACTTCGATCACACGAAGACTTTGATACGCCAAAAGTTCGAGACGTTGAATAATAACAAAGAACTGTGCTGCCATATTTGTTGTTCAGTGGTTCAAAGATGCAACGTATGTATTGAACATGATGGAGGACACTGAATAATATCTGTAGTAAATGATAAATATTGTTCTTCACAAGGTGATTCCATTATTCTCGGTAAACCGACTTATGCCGCACCCTGTATATAGTTCTTTTTCGTATATACGAGTAATTAAAGACTGATTTCACAAATGGGCCTGCTCCTCTCATTTTAAAGTCCTTGACTGCTTATTGCTTTGGTTGTGGTCAGTTAGCATCGAGGTAAGTCATTATACTGTGGAAAAGATCGCAGACCAGTGGTTAAGACTGAATATAGCCAACTCGTACCGTACAGGTCAAATACTAACAATTGCCCCTCTCTCCCAAATAACCCAGAGTGCGTACAGAGGGAAAGGAAACTCAAACTAAACTGGGTGCTATCTGAAGGCTACTCCGTTGGGGGCTCTCTCCTCGGACCGAAGCACCAGTTGGAACGTTCGCGTCTGTGGCGATCGTTCGGTGGAATTAACCGGTAAGTTTAAAGATTGATCTTCGTTTCACTCTGCACAAACCTTTCCCAGCTCGAGCCACTGCAGCTAGCGTACCTGCGACTGTGGAGTCGTACCCTCTCTGATCCACAGATATTTAGAAGTCCAAACTCGGTGCCACTTTTCTTTTTTGCAATGCGGTCTAATCACATTCTTCCAACTAAAATAAGTGATAAGATCGAAATCCGTGTAAGAATTCTTTTAAGATTAAGTAAGGCACATTCATACGAATCCAAACAACAAAATGACGGAGTTTATTCTTAAATTTGATACTGTGAAACGACGTTAAAACATTTACGAGATAAAATATTCACCACATTAACTAGTCCAGACACTGAATGATGAAATAACTCTGAATAGTTTTCAACAAAATATTTCCAAAAGGCACTAACCACTAAATAAAAGCAATTAAGTCTTATAATAACAACCCTTCATTAGCAAAATCCGTAAACATTCATTCATTATAATTTAATACTCGCATCAATACTAATCTTAATATCAACTCTTTGCCGAAGACTTTCATAATCAACATCAAACAATGGCGATACGAAGTACTTGAACTTATAAGGAGCCTTTCATATTAAGATCAAAGTACTTCCCCTTTTCCTTTATTCCTCTATTTTTGAATAAAAGAAAAAGAGAATAATTTATCGTAAAGAAACACCTACTTATCATCTTTATCAATTTCTTTATAAATAATTCATCATCTTCAGTGCTAATAGAACGTCCTTCTCAAAGGGAAAATAAAAAATTCCTTTTCTTTAAATCCGGCTGAAAATTTTGCTTTAGTCGAACCTTAACGAAGTCTTTTCAAATATGGAGCTGAGCAGACTTCTGATTATTGCCAGTAATTGAATCGTATAATTATAATATTACAATAAAAGCCTTCTGCATGTACGAGTGTGTACCTCAAAATACAAAATTTAATATTGAACTTAATTCAGCTGACTGTCCAATTTATTTACCTGCATATTTTTTACATTATATATATATATATAATACAAAAAGATAGATAGATAGATAAACAAAACTTTTCTTTCTGAAAAAATGAATGTTAAAAAGAAAAGATCGATTGATCCGCGGCGACCTGCCTTCATTATTACTTTTCCTCTTTTGAAAATGATTTGATGACGAAAGGCGAAGGCGAGTTTGCTCTGATCCCATTTTCTCAACTTGCCACGCGCAGATGGTCAAGAACATGGCTTAGGAATTTGTTAAGTGGATTCTGAATGCTAATCATTTTTATATTTTGAGGATTTTATTATTCATACAGTAGGTTAAATAATTCTTGGCCTTCAATACTGAAAGATTTCCTATCTTTACTTTCGGGCCACCCTGTTAGCTCCGTTTAGAAATAATGCGAATATTATGCTCCCCATTTATTCCAGCATATTTTTATTTTTTTTAATTGATCGGAACAGATTTTTTTAGATTCTTTATTTTATATAATAATAATGTGTGTGTGTGTGTGTGTGTCCCAGAAAGGGCTGAAATAAAATTAAAATTTATATCTCTGACAAAGTAAGGTCAGCTTCAATGTTTTGTAACACCAGCCATACTTACCAGGTTTATGAAGTTCCATTCACTGTATATCGTCAACAATACAACAACACCACTAACATTAATTGAAACTGCCACCCCAAAAGTGCTGACAAGCATTTGGCGAGAGATAGAGATAGAGATGTAGAGATTGGATGTGTATCGAGATGCTATTGGTTCCGATTTCAGGGAAAGTGGAGACCACGAAGAAGGTAGCGACGAGGTTAACAGATGGTGGTGGTAGTGTGGCCGAAATATACATAAACTAACAATTACAATTAACAATTATTTATTAAGTACTGAGTGTCAAAAAAAGTTATAGGCTGAGAACTAAATACCAGGTGTTACTTTCATTTTCAGTCAAATTGAATTTAACATGTAAAGTCTTACTGAATACTACGTTACTACGACAACCTAGGCCTACACCCGCACCCTTTATAAATACATAAGTCACCGATGAAAAGAAAAACCCGATAAAGTTTATAATTTACTCTTAAGTTCACGGATTAAAAATATTAAATTATGCTGTATAACGACAAACATGGCCAAAGGACTGGCTCAGAAATTCTCTTGGCTAAAGGGGAGTAGATTGAATAACTTCATTTAAATTCATGATGGAAGGCCCCGATGGCCCAATGCCCACGGCCGAGGCTAAGAACTAAAATTTCTGAATCTGAATTGATCTGAGTGTCGTGAATGCTCCATTAGTGGAAGAATTTTAGGATAAATATATTCAATCGACCTATCAAATTAGCAGGAAGTCGAAACTTGGTACACTTGTAAACTGAACCCTACTGATGAATATATTAAAAGTCCCAACAAATCCAAGTTGTGCTCCAGCCGCCATCTTGGAAAATGGCGGCTGAATTTCGGTTTTTTGGAAATAACTTCAGACCCGTAAAAGATACGAAAATTTACCAAGAGAGCAAATCATTCTACATAAAAAGGCAAACATTTTCTGTTCCTAACTTTGTTTTGTACGATGAAAAATAAAAAATTACGCAAAATACAAAATTCCTTTATTCTATGAATCAGTGCAGACATGACGTTCAAACTTGGTTAATGGGTAGAAATTCGAATATTTTGTTGCAATTTATTATTTCAGAACCATGACAGTTTGTTTTTATAGGTAGTTTGGTAAAAAGTAAAGCACAACAGAAAGAGCTAGAGAAAAATACTGTAATGTAATTTTTTTGATGACGGGTAGGAGCTAAGTTATCGGTTTGGAGTAACATATTTAAAACAGTTATTTTATTCCTTCATTAGACATCTAAGTATTGAAAATGGAAATAATTATGAATGCTATTCTCACTACATACATACTAATATATTTTATGTAAAATATAACATGCATTTTCCTTATCTTGTATACTGAAGAAAAATGTAACATAGGAAGAATTTTCATGTATTGATGATGACCATGATGTTCAGACAGGTTTTATGGATTGAACATAAAATAACATCTTATTGAATGGTCACAGTAATCCTTAGACACTTGGGAACATCACTATAGCTAACTATAATCGTCTGTTGTTACCTAAAATGAAAATGTAGTAATCTAAGTCTTGGAGTGCAACGCAGTAATACAGTATATAGCTTTAACACTAAGGCACTGTGTGACATCTCTAATGTTGAATAAAGTCATCTAACATGAGCTAGGAAATAAAATGTAATTGTGTCTCCCTGTTTTAAGTATAATTTCTAATTACTACGCAAAAATAAGCTAGATTGTACATTTATTGCATTATGTGTAGTGTCATATTGCACACACACTCAGTTATCAGTTGTCTAGTAGCGTTTCAACATAAGAGTTCTCGCAGGTAGTTCCTTCACATCCTCCACACATCGCTGAGCACAGCAAACGAAACTGTATGCACTTGCATCTCTTGGTGCATCCTAGCTTGCAGTTACATGAAATGAGGTTAAGAAGTTGTGATGGAACGGCTTCCTTGGTAGTAGGGACAGGCCTCAGTGATTTCCCTGTCATGGACCATCCCCACTCTGTTGGCTCCAGGCAGTTTCCTAACCATTCTTGGACCTGCAAGTACACTCTGTATGAGTGTTGCTCTGCTGCTGCACTGGTCGGAGGTAGGGATGCTAGTTGAAAATGTATCTAACTTCTTTTTTGCTACTATGCGATTATACATGAAGTATCTTAGCTCATCCAAGGACTTTGATTTTGATCCGTACATTTTTAAGAGGAACTTTTCCCCAGCAGCTTTGATATCTTCTTTACTGGCATCCTTTTGGTTAAATATTTTAATTTCTTCTCTCATTTCTGTATGGTTCTGTAGAAGTTGGAGACCTCTAACTTTTCCTTTTTTATACAAAGCTGATGTGGTATCGCATCCAGTCATGGCGTGAGCAGATAGCAAAACTTCACAAGCCTTCCCCATGTTTTTTTTCTCACTGGATGCTGAAAATACGGGGTGTGCTGTTTGATTTCCCTGGTTTGAGAAACCAAATTTCAAAGTCTTCATGGGCTAGAGCAGTTAGAAGCACTAGAAGATCCGTATCCTGGCCAACAACTACTGTTTGATTTTTGTGTTTAGCTTGATCTAGAGCAGCCTTAACAATAACAGTATCTGCATCACTCTCCGCCTGAACAACAGAATAACCTCTTGTCTTGTATTTATCATCTCCTCTATCATTGCTTGCTTGAATCAGAGTATTGATCCCTCTTTCCACAAATACCCCGCTTCCCACATCGATCTCTTCTGCACATATCAAGCACTTCATCTTGACTCATCAATAGCGTCCATTACCTGAAAAGAAAAGAAAAATATTAGTTCGTCTGTCATTCACTTTGAACTATTATTTCGGTATATTAACTCATAACCTCCGATTGAGTGAATAAATGTTACAGATGAATCCGTAGATATAATCATAATTAAGAGTATTTATTAGAAGTAGAATATAGGAAATTAGGGACAGAGTTACCCATATCTGCTAGAAACAAGAAAATGTATTGGTATAAATTTAGAAAAAACCAGGTACTGTCACAATTTATAATGACTTCTAGATTATTATCATGATATTTCAGTGTTTGTAAATCTTAAGTGTTTGTGTAAATAACTACCAAAGTTTTTCTATGTTCACTGATAATACTGTACAATATGATTGTATATTTCACCAGACACAATTACACGCTTCACAAAACACAGATAAACCGTTACTGACAAGGCAGAAACAGCAATGTCCTGTTGCCAGTTTGAAAAAATTTAGTAAAAAAATTTATTTTAAAAATTTAAAGAAAAAAATTAATTAGTTATTTAAAAATATAAAGACAATAGAAAATTTTATCTAAGTATATTTTAGACGTTAAAAAAACTAGAATATTTAATTACATTTAATTCTAAGATACAAAATATACATTTACAAGTTATTTTAATTTACGAAGGCAAATTTTATTAATAAAGTTTTCTTATTTTAACATATTTTTTTTCTTATCTGTAGATTTGTTTAAACACATATCAAGCACTTCATCTTGACTCATCAATAGCGTCCATTACCTGAAAAGAAAAGAAAAATATTAACTCATTAACGGTATATTAACTCATAACCTCCGATTGAGTGAATAAATGTTACAGATGAATCCGTAGATATAATCATAATTAAGAGTATTTATTAGAAGTAGAATATAGGAAATTAGGGACAGAGTTGCCCATATCTGCTAGAAACAAGAAAATGTATTGGTATAAATATTTAGAAAACCAGGTACTGTCACAATTTATATTTCTACTAGCTCGTTCCTGTGAAATATTTTTTCACAAAATCACCCATACAAAGTAAGAGAGGTTTCTGAAAATAGGCAGTCATAACAAAACATCCGCTTTTTTTTTACCTACAAACCCAGTTTGAACGTCGTGTCCGCATTGATTCATAGAATGAAAAATCTTTGGTTTTGCATAACTTTTTTATTTTTCATCGTACAAAACAAAGTTGGGAACAGAAAATGTTTGTCTTTTTATGTAGAATGATATTGCTCTCTTGGTAAATTTTCGTATCTTTTACGGTTCTAAAGTTATTTCCAAAAAACCGAAATTCGGCCGCCATTTTCCAAGATGGCGGCTTGAGCACAACTTGGATTTGTTGGGACTTTTAATATATTCATCAGTAGGGTTCAGTTTACAAGTGTACCAAGTTTCGACTTCCTGCTAATTTGTTAGGTCGATTTTCCTAAAATTCCTCTACTACATATCAATTCTCTCTTCTGCGTTACGCCCTTTATTCACCTTCGAGAGTATCCTTCTCAGGTTGTCACTTCATCACGACTACCTACATATAATTTGGACGAACATTTTAAGTTTTATATTTTAATATTTACGAGTATAATTAACCATACCTGTTTTAAATTGTTAATTTCCCCAAATTGGCATATTATTTTAATAATAAATAATTCAAATTATTAGGTTTATTGTCAATAATTTCACGTATCATATCTATGAGACACGTCCGCGCCGCGCCCTAAGGAATATATGATGTCACCTGGATCAGAGGTGCGCTATTGGTCAAATTAAGCCGTTTTCTTTGAGTCCAAAACTTGACTTGGTCACATTCTTTCACTGACTTCAAGTTGGATTTGTGGACGAAAAGAACGCGGAAACTTGTGTTTGTGACGTCAAATGTTAACGAAACTCGGGTCCACTCTTGGCTAGGCTTACTTCGTAGTTCATGGGCTAAAAGCTTAGCCATTCTTCTGGACACTTAACACAGGGCAGCAGGGTCCTCACTTCAGGCATCTATCATGAATTCAGTCCATAATGAGACTGAATAAAGCTTAGACTGTGGCCTAGATTTGATCTTGCCACAGGAACGTTAACTAGACCAATATAGGCCCAAAATTGCAATGATTAAATACCAATTCTCTACTTAAAGCTTATACATGCGTAAATTTAATCATAGCCTTCTGGCATCAATAAAATATATTTTCTTTTATCTATGCGCCTCGTTGGTGTAGTGGTTAGCGTCGCTGACTACGAATCCATCGGCCCCGGGTTCGAGACCCGGTGACGGCAGGCGGCGCGCAGCAAAACCCAGCTGTTCATCCTTCCACACAAAGAAATTGGTTAGTAGATAAATGGGTACCCTCGGTAGCCTAGTGTTTAAGACGCCGGGCTGCTGGTGGGGCGTGGTTCGGATTCCACGTTAAACTGTAGGTCTAAGGTGGAGTGACAAGCTTGACCTTCGTCAGAATGAACAATTTGGGTGGAAGCAAAACCAAGGTTATAGGTCTAAATAACAATTAATTCTTGAAATACCTTTGATTCTGCAGACGACAAATTGTTTGTTTACACAAAAGTAACTGGAGGTCAAGTTTACTCAGATCTTGAGCTTTAGACGAAAAGAAAATTGTAGCCTAGACTTGAGCAGACTTGACTTCAAGTCAGTTGAACGAAAAGAAAACGGCTTTAAAATGGTGCCCTTTGAGAAAACGATGTCAATTAAAATAATGGAGTGCGGTTGGCCAGAAAATAATCACACGATGTAAGATGGCGCCACGCAGACGCGCATTAGTACGTACTTAACAACGGCGCAGTCACATGATGCCCCTTGAATATCAATTAGGGTCACATAATTCTGTGTAAGGTACACGGATGAAAATAGAACGTGTGACATTATGAATAAAAAAAAAAAAATTCTGATTTTTCTCAAACTTTTCCTTATGTTAAAATTAATTAATTAAGATCCAATTTTTTAATCCTAACTACAAACGATGCACAATTGCACATATCGAAATTGTCTAACTCTCAGAATAACTAGTCATGATTTTTATTTATTTATTTCAGACCTTTCTCGGACACCCTTTATATGAATTGCGTCCATGTTTGATATCCCTACTTCTCTGGCACAAACGAAAGTTCTTTGTACTATTTTTGACACAACTTATCTTTTGACCAACATGAAACTAACAAAGAGAAAAGTAAGCGACACTCGGCTTTTATTTCTTGAAGGTAAGACTCAAAACTTTACTGGGGAACTAGAGTAGGGTTTGTAAACAACCTTAATGATGATACTCCGATTTGGAATATCCGTCTCTTATCCAATAACGATAAAATTCCGCAACAAAATCTGTATAATTATGTAGATCTGGAAAAAATGTGATCTTGGAATATCTTTTCAAGGACATCAGAACTGCTTGAAAAAATATACTTACGCTTTTCTATCTATTTTTCCACTAAACGAAGCCACTTTCCTTAACAGACGAACTAGTGGTTCAGATCCTATATAAAGGCTCGAGTTCCCTCAGTCACACGACGACGACGTTTGCCGTTACGAAAGAGGTTAAACCCCACCCCCGACCCCCGCCTTAAAACGAACGAACAACAGCAAATCCCTCTATCGTATTACTGGCAGTTAAATACTGAACCAAATATAAAATCGGGAAACTAATAATAACTTTAATATTTTTTGTGGTAAATATATTTAATATTCAAAATATATTAAATTACACGCTTAAATTAACCTCACCGTACTGATAAAAAACAAAAACAAAACAAAAAAAACTTATCTATTTTCTTCATTATTTAAAAACTCGTAACTATATACTGTTTGTGTTTATTCATACTCAAAAAAAAAAAACCCTTTTGAATTCTACAAGTTTTCTAATAGAAATCATTATATTATCTTAAACTGAAACACGATATGTTCTTAGAAGGAAAATTTTGGTTTCTTTTTTTTTTTTTTGTTTTTTTTTTAATTTTATGCTTCGATTTCTCAAGTTGGTATAAATTTCGTTTTTAATTTTAAAGATAAATTTGTATTTAAATTTGATATTCACAAAAAGGTTGTCTGTGCGCGCCGGCGGGGCGTAGGCAACTGGACATAAGTGAGGTTGAGTATGTGATAATTCACAGATGTAGTGGGACTAATTATTTATTTTATTTATTTTGAGATAATACTTTTGGTACCTGAAAACATTAAAAAAAAAAATTATATACAAAAATCAAGAAACGCTATTATTGTCTGGGAAAAAAAAAAAGATACGTTTTTCCTGGTTAGCTTAGATTAGGTTATGCTAATTAAGGTTTGGTTAGGCTAGGCTAGGCTATATTAGCGAGTTAATGACTTAACAGAAACCACCCTTCGAGCCCTTAGTTGTGCCCGAAACAATTGCCACGCCCTTCTCGGTTCAATGATACTTACAATAGGTTACGTTAATTTGTTTTTAGATATATGGATTCTAAGAAGTCACTACCTTGCTTATGTGAAGATCCGCACGTTGTGTGTGTGTGTGTGTGTGTGTGTGTAAAAAAATGGTAATGATGCGTTTGTTTAGATTCTCCAACGTAAAATTCCACGTAAAAGTCCTTGTACAAATATTACAGCATAATTTTGTAAGAATACATACATTAATTTGTTAAACCTAAATGAATGACTCTTAATAGGAGGAACGCATGCGTGTAAAACATTATAATTCATGTAATTTTGTAATTCTATTCAACAAAATTCCTTTCACGTTAATGGTTTTCCGTGAATATAATTAAAATTATTTTAAAACATACGTCGGAATTCAAACAGTCACGCGAATTTTCACATCATAAAAAAAAAAAAAAAAATTGACTTAAGGCAGCGATTTCTCGTCGTCGTTAATTGAAAAACTAACTTTTCTTTATCGGGTTCGATCCCCATCAAGAAACCGAGAAAACCCCTTAAAAGAATTTTCGAAATCATAAATAAACAAAATCTTATCCTTCCGTGACCCTTTTCCTCATTCATTTCCTCTATGTGGGGGCGTATCCCTTTAACGCTTGAATTCCCCATCTTCCAAAATGGATTCTGAGTAATGCTTAGGTTCCGGGGAAAGTATTGCGGAAAGTTGGTGATAGTGGGTGTATGCTAGACATGCCCACCAATCGCCATCAATGGATACATTAACATATTTTATGATCGATACCAAAAGGATGGGTATTGGGTATATTAAGATGAAGACGGCATCTCCGATGGATGTCTTTTTTTAAAATTGATTCTCTCTCTCTCTCTCTCTCTCATAATAAATTAAAAAATTCCTAAAAAAACATTCATGGCGTAGATTAGATTAGTAGTTTAGTATTGATGCTATCCTTTATTTTCCGCTGTCTTCTAATGCGTAACTCGAGTACACGAGATAAATGTACGCATGGTGTGAATGAACTCTGAAACTATACTTTTCATTATACTTTTTTCTACTTTCCCATAAATCTTTTTTCACTACTCTTTTCTGTCATCAGTGGCTAGCGGAGGAGGGAGAGAACCTTGTCTGTTTTATACTTTACTATCGCTACTATTTTTGCGTGAAAGCTTTACGCGTCTATAAGTGCAAGCATGGTTTAAGTTTTGTATTCTTTTTTTCATTGCTATTTCTAACTTTTCTACTTCCTAATTGGGCTAACCTAGAGTGGATCTTAGGGGTTTTGTTAGCTCGTAACTCTCTCTCTCTCTCTCTCTCTCTCTCTCTCTCTCTCTCTCTCTCTCGACTATACAGAAGTCGAGAAGAGGTCCCTGAAAATACTAGGTAATATTAAGAGAGTTCCAATTTAGAAACAAGGAGATTGTAATGTCTCTTGACAATTCACTAGTTCGACCTCATTGTGTGCAGCTTTGGTGTCCGTCCCTTAGGAAGACGCATACACATTACACATGACAAACATCCAGTTACAGAAATCACGCTCACATACTTGCATGCCTTGTTAATAGGTCTAAAAATAGAGTGGAAAAGTATTTTGTAGAAATAGATAATTCCCCGCCTCATACGCCTATGGGTGTAGACATGGAGAGTTGAACCTTTACCTTTCTTAATCCTTTTGGGGCTAGCCTGGAGTGGGCTTTTCTGACCGCTTTGATACATTGCTTACTCAATGTAAGAGTGTTGGCAACAATAATACCTAAATCTTTCTCTTTCATAATACTCCTTTTGTGTCTTGTCGCGCGTAAAATACTTTTCTTTAACATTGTTTCTCCCGATATGCAACGTTTTACATTTATCTCTATTAAAGTTCATTTGCCAAATTTCTGCCAACTCGAGTAATTTATTAATATCTTCTTGAATCTGCAAACGTTCTGCCACTGATTTTGTTCGTCCCCCTAGTATGGTATCGCCCGCAAATTTTGAAATTATACTGTTAATTCCTGCGTCAATGTCATTGATATAAATAATAAAAAGAACTGGTCCCAGATCTGATCCCTGAGGCACGCTGCTAGTTACACTTTTCCAGTTAGACGCTTTGCCATTAATGACCACTCTTTGTTTACGTCCACTAAACCAATTTTCGATCTATTTGAGAACATTATCATCAATTCCGCGAGAATGAAGTTTAGCTAATAATCTTCTGTTGTGGGGCACTTCATCAAACACTTTTTGAAAATCGAAATACAAATATAACATCCACTGGTTTTACTCTCGCCATATATGATATATTTACAATATTATTAAAGAAATCGAGCAAATTAGTAAGACAAGAACGATTATATCAAAAGCCATGTTGAAAATCTTTCATTAATTTATTAATTTCTAAGTGATTAACTATTTTGGACCGAACGATCGTCTCCATGAGCTTAACAACTACTGAAATCAGGCTAATGGGACGATAATTTCCCGGAAGCGATTTATCTCCTTTTTTAAATATTGGCGTAATGTTCGCAAGTTTCCAATCGAACGGAACTTCTCCAGACTGCAATGATTTATTATTATTATTATTTATTATTACGTACATACGTGAAAGGAGAGACTATTACGCAGTTTACTTCTTTAAGTACCCTTGGGTAGAGCTTATCTGGACCGGGAGTTTTATTGAGATTAATTTTACCTATGGCCGAGAGTATTTCAGTTTCACTAATGGTAAAATCGTGAAGCTTTAAGTGATGATCACTGAGCATGATTACGGGAACGGGAATGTTGTTCATATTTTCGTTAGTGAAAATGGAAGAGAAGAATTTATTTAAAACTTCCGTCATTTTTAAGTCATCGGAAATTTGTTTGTTGTTTTCACCTATGAGTGGACCAGTAGTCTGCGAAGCTACTTTTTTTTATTCCTAACATATTTATAGAATTCCTTCAGATTCGATTTAATTTGGTTCACTATATACTCATAGTTGTTACTTTTTCTAAAAAGATTTTTGCTTCGCCTTCTCAAGAGGGTTCCAAGTTCCAGAATTTGCTAGCAGAGTCTCCTTCCAATTTCCATTACTTTTACTATATAATTTTTGATACTTTCTAGTTTATTTATATTCTCTTCTCCCATCATCTCCCCCACTATATTTCTTTAATAAAGGCTCCCTCACACGGTCAGTTAGTTTCTCAAAATGAAAAGAATGTTTTGTAGTATCATTCTCCCGCATACTTTACACTTCATGTCTTTACATTTTCCTTTATAGTTTTCTTTCACTTCAGCTATATTTAATCGGATTTCCATTCTAATCTTCATATCCTTTTCTTTCATATTTTCAATATATGATTTTCTTTTAAATTCATCAATGAATCTTAGTTTTTTCATTTTAGTTTTCCTCTTTATTAGTTCTTCCTGTAAATATTCATTAATGTTTTGTCGTACACTTTTCTTTAATTCACTTTTTTTCATCATTTTCAAGTCCTTTAATGTTACTTTATATAATTTGCACATTTCTGCCACTTCCTCTGCCCAACATCCTGGGTATGGGATTTTGCAACTGATCTTCGGATATTATTTTAATTAATCTATCTTCATTTGAGTTTAATATATTGTTCATTAGCATTATCTTCTCGTATCCAATTTTTTCTTTGACTGGCCACGCTCCTAATTCAGCTAATAATCCCCAATATGGGGTACTACATTTCATGTTATTTCCCTTAGAATTCTTCCCTGCATTTGTTCCATTTCTTCAATATCCTTTGTCCTTGTTCTCGTCCATGTTTCCATTCCATAAAATATTGTAGGTACTATTATGGTTTCATACAATTTTAGTTTCACCTTCCTTGCCCAATGGCCCACTTTAGTTGGATCACTTTAGATCTGCTATCATGAAGTTTATCTTACTTTTCTTCATGTGTTTGGTGATCATTATCAATAGCTTGTAAGCATTTTCATCGGACAAATTATTTGTTTCTTTAAATTTGAAATACGCGTTCCTTTTTAACGTTAAGCTATTTTTAATTTCGGCATTCCACCATTTAGGTTTAACAGGCTTCGACAGTCTCTTTTTACGTAATGAGATATTATGTACTTGATTCTAAACATTTAAAATATCAGGTTGTAACATAAATTCTGCTCGATTAGAAAACGGACGATAGGTAATAAATAGAAGAATGTCAAGATAATGTGAAATAGTTTTAGAAATGTTGCAAAATACACGCGGCGACAGGTTCGCACATGTTTTATCACGATACAGAATGATACAGAATGACTTAGGCTAGTGTAGGATTAGGCTAATGAATATTTTCTCTGAAAGATTATCAAGAACAAGACGACCAAATGAGTTAGATGAAGAGTTGCTG
The DNA here is from genome assembly GCA_023014485.1 of Bathynomus jamesi. NCBI lineage: Eukaryota > Metazoa > Arthropoda > Malacostraca > Isopoda > Cirolanidae > Bathynomus > Bathynomus jamesi. The sequence goes on from JAJOZX010000183.1 coordinate 196,663, forward strand.
AAAGCAACAGTGGAGGAAAACCCAACGGTAACTGTAAGAGAACTTGGCCCGCAACTCAGCGTTAACCATATGACCATTCATCGTCATTTGAAGCTGTTAGAAAAAGTAGTGAAGGTTGGAAAGTGGGTTCCGCATGATTTGTCACAAGCGAATCTTCAACATCGAATCAATATTTGCACATCACTGCATTCTCGGCAACTGCAGGCACTGTTTTTTAATTGGATCGTCACTGGGGATGAAAAATGGGTCCTCTATAACAATATTAAGCGTCGACATCAGTGGCTTAGCCGTGAAACAAAGCCTGAACCTCAGCCAAGGAATGGACTCCATCCAAAGAAAATTTTGCTAGGCGTTTGGTGGGATATGCAAGGAATTATTCATTTTGAGCTTCTGCCAGATAACCAAACAATCACAGCTGAAGTCTATTGCCAGCAACTCCAACGAGTGAAGATGGCATTACAAGAAAAACGTACTGCATTAATTAATCGCAGAGGTGTTCTATTCAGCCAGGATAACGCGCGCCCTCACACTGCTCGAATCACCACGGCCCAATTGGAGGCATTTGGTTGGGAAAAAAATGCCTCATCCACCTTATTCTCCAGACATCGCACCTTCAGACTACTATTTCTTCAGAAATCTGCAGCACCACCTAGATGGACTAAAGTTGCAATCCAGGGAAGCTATCGAAAACGAAGTGATCGCTTTTTTTAACTCGAAACCAAGGGATTTCTTCGAACGTGGCATAAAAAAACTTTTCTACAGGTGGCAGGAGGTTATAGGAAAAGAAGGGAATTATATTGATGATTAATTTGTCATTATAAGTAATTTAATTTTTGTTGTGAATAAACTAAAAATTCGAGCAGAATATATGCTACAACCTTATAATTATAAAAAGAAGTCCATGTGCCATTAATATCATCGTGCGATAAAGCCTCATCCCAATAATAGGTCGAAAGTTGCAGTTTTATGTCACGAAATTTAGCTCTTTCAAAATCCAAAACGTATTCCAGGTTCTCCGATTTATGAACAGTAATTTTAATTTCAAATGTTATTTGCCTATGATCCTAGGATCACGGATCACTAGTGGAGAAGTAGTCTCCTACAGAGATATTATCAATAAGTCTAGCTCTGTACTTGAAACTAAATCTAGAATATTGCAGTTCTCTAGTGGGTCCTTGACCATTTGAACTTTCGAGCAAACCCTCCTACAGTCGACGACCGGAATTAAACTGTAAAGGACCACCCCAATCCCTACAAGGCAACCTACAAGGTAAATTAAGATCTCCCCTAAGTATCGCATCATGTTCGCAACTTACATCAAAAATTAGTTCCTGAAGCCTTTTATCACTATCGACAATCTGAGAGGGAAGCCTATACAATAAATATATAATTAATTTCTTTCTTGAGTTTTCTTTAATTTCAACGAACGTCGCATTTATATTATTTATCAGTTTCTGCAATGTTTTTAATTACGGGTTTTAAGTGTGACCGAACGTATAGTACTGTACCACCACCCTTTCTTTCTATTCTATCATTGTTAAACATCTCATAACCAGGGATATGATGTTTTCCGAGAAAATTTCTACTCTGATTTGAACCAGGATTCAGTAATTGCTACACCCTCAAAATTTTGGTGAAGGACAATACTTAATAGTTCATTAAATTTAAATCTTAAACTTCGAGCTTAAACTTCGAGTAATTAATATAAAATATATTTGTAAATCTTGAGTACCACAGTAGAATCTCGAGATTCTTCGAGGAGGCAATTAATTGTTCACTGTAAGGAAAACTTGTTAGGTTGGTCGCTTTCGTACGAGTTACGCCGTTTTTTGCCTGAAAAACCATCGCAGAGCCATTCAATAGCCTACCAAGACGAGCTGCTCCCACGCCATTTAGATGAAGACCATCACGCAAAAATAAATCTTTTTATTAGAAAAGTGACTTCACAATTCGACGAATTCAACATTTTCCTGTTGGTAAAGGGACTTAAGAATATTATTTATATGTAGCTCTGCTGAAAACGTTGTCAGATCCTGCTGTTCTTGGGAGAATTCTGAAAGAACTAATTTATTAGTCCTACCCTCTAGAGTCCGCATCAGACGCTTATATTTGTTTGTCTATTAGTTCCTCTGATCTGGAAATCTTAACCTCGTTAATCCCAACATGCACTATAAATATCACACTATCATCAGCGTCTTTACCAAATTCGTCTATGGAGTCCGTGATGTCGTCAACACCGGCTCCAGGATAGCAGTACCTCCTGCTCCGAGTTGGGTCCCTGCCGCAGAACCCCTGTATTCCCCTCGAATAATGGAATCGCTAACCAGCCTAATTTCCTGCGTGTCATTCTGCTCTGGCTCTAAGACAGAAAATCTATTAGTTGTAACTACTGTTAAGCAAGGTTTATGCTGCCTAGGTCGGGCCCCATTTCGAACTGCCTCAAACGGTCGATCCACCGAAGGAGAAGTGGGGGCGGGAATGACTACTGGTTGTGGATTCGTCGTAGAGTCCTCGTGCGATCTCCGCTCTGTGTGAGAACTCGCGCCCAGACTCCCCGAAATAAAATCCTGTAGAGAGTTGAACCTTGCCGCTAAAGTAATAAATTCTTCCCTCAACACATTCGCCTCCCTCCTACTCCGACGAAGTTCGTCTTTCGCCGAAATCACCTCGTTTCGTAGTTCCTGTCCGTTTACACTAAATCGGCAAACTAAAGGGTTAGAAGAGGGATCGGTGAAAAAGTACCGGGGAAGTTTTCTGCCGCAGTTGGAGCACTCGCGTAGGTTAGGGCCATATCTAGGAAAAATGTTCTTACGAAAAATTAAAATTAACTTCCCAATCTAATAGGTAGGCAGAATAGTCTGGAAAGAATTATCGATTAGTGTCCTGAAACAGGAAACAAACAGGAGTCTGGAAATACCGAAAGAAGGAATTTCTGCACACACGCACACACGCACACACACACACGCACAATATTTTTTTTTTACCTTGGTAAATAGAGCTGTAAATATCTTGTATAAAATGAAAACCCTATGTTCGAGGTTTTTGTGACTATACCAGTTAGTTGATATAAGATCAACACAAATATATTATTAGTTAGTTTATACAACGGTGCTATCTAGTGTACGATTTCTACGTGCACATACCGTAATTGTAGAGCTAACGTATAAGCACACCGGACAAAAAATTAGTCACCCCTCTCAGAATGTACCTAATAACGTGTGACGGCGCCTCTGGCCTTGATAACCGCACGAATCCGGCGAGGCAGAGACTCTACGAGGTTGTGCATGTACTGAACATCGATTTGCTGCCACTCGTTCATCAGCCGGTCCCGAAATTCCGCCAGAGTCCGTGGGTGTCTATTCCTGCGCTTCACTTTCTGTTTCCAGCCTGAACAACACCTTTGACGCATTCAGGATTAAAGGCTTCATTGGACCTGCGATGTACTCGTCGCCTCCCATCATTGGAGAACAAACAGAAACGGGACTCATCGGACCAAATTACACGTTTCCAATCTGCCGCAGTCCAGTTTTTGTGCCTCTGAGCCCATTTATAACGTGCCAATTTGTGACTTGCTGTTAACAACGGCCTCTTCCGTGGTACCCTGCTCCAGATGTCCATCGCATGCAGTTCTCGTCGCAATGTCCGTTCGGAAATTGGTCGCTGGAGAACCTCATTGGTTTCTTGGAGCAATTGTTCTCTGGTTTGAAAACGATTTGCAGTTACTAGACGAGAAACATGGCGGCGGCCCCTATTGTTGAGAATTGTTTTCCGGCCACAGTTACGCCGTCGATTGTCAGTTGATTGCGAACTACACCACTCTTTGTAAACTCGCTGGACAGTACGCGTTGACACACCAACAAATTGGGCTACTTCAGACATTTTGTGTCCGTGGGCTCTGCCAAACACGATGGCTCCTTTTTGCCACTGAGTAACGTCTGCCTCACGACCCATTTTGCAGACTATATCCAACACACACTTTGTTCTTCACCACCTCACGAAACAGATCTGATCCTGTGTGCTACGTCACCGCTACTTGTCACTTACCAATGCTACATCAGCGCCCTCTGTGTGACCTTGAACTTCCTACCATCGGTGCTATTAGGGGTGACTAATTTTTTGTCCGGTGTGCTTATATTCTCCTCTTTCCGTGGCTACTTTTCGAGGGTCATTATATTTTCTTCAACCTTTTTCCGTACCCGCCAGAGGCGGGGAGGGAGCGGAGGGTGGAGAGAGATCCTTATGCCCTTCTATTTAGTTTTCTATTACTGCTACAATAGCTAGAAAATGAACTAGTTTAATAACAGGGACCTCCCCGACCCCGAGTGGACCGAAAGGTCTTTGAGGTTTCCTCTTGTTCTTGTAACTCCTTGTAAACACACACACACACACACACACACACACATTCTCTCTCTCTCTCTCTCTCTCATATATATATCTATATATATATATATATATATATATATATATATATATATACCCTAAATCATTAAACACGAAATTGAACAAATCGTTCATTAATTCAAACCTCCGAGAACTGTCTCTGATTAAAAATAAAATAAAATAAAATGATCATCATTCTTTAAATTTCGGCCTCTCTGCATCAGGAAAAATTTCAGACAATTTAGCGGTGTGGAAGGCGAGTCGGAAAAAAAAAGAAGCTTCATATCGCTTGTCACTGAGGTGATATCATTTATTCATTTATATATATATATATATTATATATATAATATATATATATATATATATGTGTGTGTGTACGGTGCCGAGAATTATCTGTACAATATTTGGCTGTTATTAAAAGTCAACCATGAAGTGTAGAAATTCCAGTGTTGTCCCATTTTACAGAGAAACTCATTAAGTTTTTTCTGATAACAAGTTTTGACAAGTTTTTTCTTTTTTGTACGCGGTGACAGACATTGATGATTTAAAAGCAAGAATCACAGCTGCTATTGAGCGAATTGATGTGGATATGCTGCAGCGTACATGGCAACATTGGATTATCGCATTGGAGTTTTGCGAATCACTGATGGTGCACATATCGAATGTTTGTAACAACGTTACTTTAAAAAAAGAAACTTTTGAAAATACAGATTCTAAATAATCTTGTTTAAGAATTTTACGTGTGTTATGAAGAATTTTATTAAAAAGATGAAATTGTACAGATAATGTTCGGACACACTGGAATTTCTAAAAAACTTGTCAAAACTTGGTATCAGAAAAAACTTAATGAGATTCTCTGTAAATGGGACAACACTGGAATTTCTACACTTCATGGTTTGACTTTTACACGGTGAACCAAAAGTAGGTGGACAGTAGGTTGAATACGGTTTGTGTTATATTATATTATAACTATGGTGTTCATTATAACTATGGTGTTTGTGTTTTATATATTAAAATTATAACTAAATTTATTTAAATTTTATTTGTATTATAGTATACAAAAAAATTAAATATGTATTCTCAAAATAAACGTTATCATTTACTGTCCACCTACATTTGGTTCACCCTATATATATATATATGAGGAGAGAGAACGAACGGACGCTTTTCTACACAAGCGTCGTTCTTTACATTATTTATACTGTGTTGTTTGCGGTTAAAATATATATTTGTTCTTTAAAGAATTATTAAACGAACGAAACTGTAGTTATTTCAAATACCATAAATTTAAAGTTTTAATTAATTTCTCTGTAAAGATTTTTTTTTGTCCTTCTATTAACAGTGAAATAATGTTGTGAAGGTCAAAATTTGTTAAAAGCTTATTACAAAACCGACATTTGTGAACACAGTTATGCAGTCTCGCTTTTTGTTACTTCTCGAGATGTCCAAGATTGAACGAAACGTATCTAACATCGAGTGTATTGTTTTCCAACCACGAGAGTATTTTCAGTAATAGGTTGATAGACCGATTAATCGACACAAAAAGTTAAACGACATTTTAAATGAATTAATTGATTTAGCGTTAAAGGTTATAACTACGTACGAAACAAAGAGATTTCGTGGACGATGATTGAAGAAGGAAATTCGGTGTTTGTTTCTGAACCAACGATACCATTGTTACGCGAAATATTTTTACATTTTTTTTAATTGGTGATATTTTATTACATTGGGCTTTCATATTAAGTCTAAACTAATTCCTAATTTATATTGATCACACACACACACACACACACACACACACACACACACACACACACACACACACGCGCGCGCGAGCGTTTTACTAACTTACAAAACCAAGATACTTTTACATTTACAATTGTAGATGGTGGCATTTAACCTAATGTAAAAAATATAATTTTGCTTAATGATTTTCATTAAAAAGAAATGTCTGAAACTATGGCGACAATGCTAATGTCGCTATACCACATTTTTGTCTTGATGAGTTGTGTGTGTGTGTATCCGAAAGATGTCGCGGTTCCGTAAGATACAGTAACTCTCTCTCTCTCTCGGAAGATAGTTTTCGAAAATGTTCTGTTTGTTCTCTTCTAAAGAGAAGAAAAACTTGAACAAAGTTCTTTTGTTGATAAAGACTGTTTTCTCGAGGGTATCGTGTCGTGAAAAAGTAAAATACCAAATATGCAAAATTTTCGATTTTTGGGTTTTGGGTGATCTTTGTTTTCGATATCTTAGAATTCGAATATGTAAATTATTCTTTAGCTGTTGTGAATAATAATAATGATTGGATTGTGAATAATAATAAGCGAGATATAAAATACAAACAAAAAAGCCCCCAAATAAAATGTACCGTAAATCTAGAAGTAAAAACATCGAATATGAACACAAATTAAAACACCGATTTTTTTCATATTATGTGGGGGAGTTTTAACATATTTGACTCTCGTGTAACTAATTGTAGTAAGGAAAAAACATAGCATGCGCGAGACTCTTATTAGTCTTAAGCCACAAATATTAGCAAAATATGTTTGTATACAAAATTTCCACTGCCAAAATTAGCGAGTAAAAATCATTATCCCGAACCATAATTAATTTCTCTCTTCAATTAGATTCGTAGAGTTAAACACTTAACTTCGAAATGGAAATTTTACTATTTGCTTATTCGGGTTTTTTGCTTTTACACGGCAGTACTGCATCCGTGCTCGATCTCGCGTATTGCCAGTTTATAGGCCCTGAATTGAAATTAAACTTATCAGATTTACTCGTTTCGGTAATTTGTGAATTTTCATTCGATGCGTTCTTCATGTTGGTTTTCATATCAATAATTTCCTAGTCTCGTATTACTGTGAATTATTTCAATATATTATCAAACTGCTGTTATTTGGAAGTACTTGACCTAAACATTATTATTTTTTCGTACGCTATGTTAGCTCTTATACGTTAACCCGAACTCATTTGAGAAGGACCAACGAGCATTTTTGCTTGTTCCAATATGATCTTCCTTCCTACTCCTGTGCCTTTCTCGTCTCTGTTTGTAAACATATTTTCTTTTATATTTAATTAATAATGAATGAAAAATTAAAATCTCGCTAAATTATTACATTCAAAGTCAGGGTTTTAATGTTTTTTAGTATTAAGTTTCTAATTTTATTTATGATGTCAGAAAACTTTACTGTTGCAGTATTTGGAGGTATATATATATATATAATATTAATGACACTGTCCCCAACCAAAAACTTTGGAGGTCATACTGAATTGCGCTTGTCCGTTCGTTCGTTCGTCTATTCGTCGTACTTTCGTGTGCTGGCCGTAACTTTTCAACCGCTTTATATAACTTGATGAAACCACACACACACACACACACACACACACACATATATATATATATATATATATATATATATATGTGAGAGAGAGAGAGAGAGTTGAAAGGCTGAGGTCACAAATAGATGTCAAAGGTCAAGTGGAGATTCATGCCTTTACTTTTCAACCGCTCTACATAAATTGATGAAACTTCACACACACACACACACACACACACATATATATATATATATATATATGATGAATAAAACCACGAAGGGAAAAGAAACACAAAGGGGTGCTCAAGCGCTTTCGTCTAATGACATCCTCAGGAACACTGAGGATGTCATTAGACGAAAGCGCTTGAGCACCCCTTTGTGTTTCTTTTCCCTTCGTGGTTTTATTCATCATAAATATTTTTCACGTGTCACTTTCGTGAATAATTTTTCATATATATATATATTATATATATATATATATATATATATATATATATATATGCCAATAAACCTTTCCTTTTCCTTTTCATATATACTGTATATATGGATCATCGCAAGACGATGTGTCGCGAACAAGACTCGGGTTCCTAGACCATAGGTCAAGATCACAAATAGAGGAGGGGACATTGATGTCATTC